>JABUQX010022494.1:0-42358 GCA_015478945.1 Trachelipus rathkii | reverse complement strand
TACTTACTGAAGTAATATATTATATAGTAATGATACATCATATATATTGTGTAGCTATATATTATAGATATTATAATAATATATATAGTACATATAGAGTATAATATAGTATTATATACAATAATGAATGATGAAATAATGAATAAATGTAAATATGTAAATATGTTATGTATAGATAGATAATATTATAGTAATAAAGAAGGGATAATATCTACATCAGTCATAGTAAAAAAGCTCATTAGACTAGATATAAGCTAACTAATATTATTATATTTATATAGCATAAGAAATATTTATCTTCCTAGACTAAATCCATGTGGACTACTAATTAAGCAATCTTTGCCTGCACATCTTTTCCATAGTGATTACCTGAGAGCAGTTCCCCCTCTTCCTGGATCAGCTCAATAAAGGAAGAATAACCTTGTTTTTAATCACACACACACACACACTGATCTTATAGAACTAGTCAATCAGCGTATATAATAATAACTAGCAGAGCTATATATATGAATATAGCATAAGCGATATTAAGTAATATGACCTAAAGTTACTATATACGAATATGATGGAATCCACTTGTCGACGTTTAATAACAATATTAGAATTAGTATATAGACTATATATAATATATGATTATATATATTAGTATACTATATATAGTATATATATATACTAGTAATATCGCGTATTTCCGCAGAAAACCCAGAAAGATAAATGTTATAAAAAGAAATGATCGTTCATATTTCTTATCTTCATAGGGCCAACTTTCTAAAATCAGAACGACAAAATATCTATAATATATTATATAGATATATGTATTTATAGTATATATTTAATATAAAGATATATAATATATATATAGTATAATAAATAAGAGATATATTGTATTATATAGTATATATAATATGTATAAAATATTATGAAAATATTTTTTGTACTTTGTTTTACAACCGAGTCAGGGAGGTCAACGGCCTTCAGACGCAGCACTCGCTTCTGGTATCTTCGCTCTGTCTTCCAAAACTCTCCATCTTCCCGTCGCTCCGGCATAAGAACGGTATTATCCATGATATCGAATGATACGCCACCGAGGTTTCCCATCTCTTCCTTAGGGTCTTTCTGCTTGGTCTACGTAGATTGTTCCACAGTCTTACATTCTCCCATCGCTTTCTAGGCTAGCTCGTTCCTCTTGGGCATTCTCTCTCAATAATCCTTCACCTAGTATCTGGCTTGATGCCTATGTATCTAAATAACAGCCTTTAGCACTACGCTCATCCTCTTTCTGTATATCTTTGTTTCTACTTGGTGGTACTGCTCTATCTAGTCTTTTCCCATTGATGCTCTAAAACGTACATCTCGCCGGACTGTATCTAAATATCTCTCGTCTGTGGTGCGTAACTCGCATGGCTGCTCCATATATAAATATAAGGTGTTACCCACCTAATAACCCTTTTCACCTCCACACTCAGTTGGTCTATTTTCAGGTAGTGGAACCTGCTCTTACTGGCTCCCATACGAAGCTAGTCCTAACGTGTGATCTCTTGTACATTTCCCTCTCTTCTTCCAATCGGCCAACCAAAACTACGCATTTTCCTCCACATCCTTTATCTCATCGCCCTATCGATTACATCTATTGAGACTCGTCCCCCTTCTTATCTACGAGCACAGATCTCTGTTTTCTGGTTTTATATTCAGCCGGACCTCTACCCATCAATTTAGAAGAGTTCAGAACACTAAGAAATGTAAATCTACTCTTATCGGTTTCTAGTAGATGAACGAAAACGAGAGAGATTGAGAGAGATGAGATTGGAGACAAGAATGTTCGTACTAGTATGAAATTTAGAGAGAGAGAGAATACAGAGATGAAGAGAGAAAGAGAAAGAACGAAGATGATGAAAGAGAGCGTTTTGTCTTCATTCAAAAGAAACGATTGTGAGTAGGGAAATTGAAAATTTGTTGCCTCCGAGATGACGAGAGGACGAGAGGAGAACTTCCCTCGCTTCTAAGTACCCTCTTTTTAATTGGTTCGATATTCACAGATTGCATCCAGCTAGAAGTCTCTACGCATCGGTAACAGAAATATTCCGGAATAGAATGCTTACCCGCGTTTTTACGAATCGATGAAATAGCTTATTGACGATCAATGATTTAGTTCTTATCCTATGATAGTAACATATTTAACCATTTTATGCTTACATTATTATTCACTAGTATCTATTTTTTGTACGTTCTAATTGAATATGCAGTAGTGAAGTACGGATTGTCTTCAATTGATGATGATTAGATTATGGAATGAATTAACAGTATGTTTAGCAAAGATGACTGCTTTTTCATAGCTAGATGTAGACTAGATTGAAGAAATAATAGAGTGAGAAGATCATTTTATTTTTAGCTTAGTTGAAAAGAATGAAATACAGTATGAGAATAAAATCGACGTGCTTTATTAGTTTAAATATTTGCAGAAAATAGTAAATTGCACATCAGATCAATTCCATAAAAGGAAAACAACACGTCACTTTTACTTTCTTCGACCTTCTTTCCTATCTTCATTTTAGTTCTTCAATCTATTTTCTCCACACAATTTTCATTTTGCCAATGAGTCTTCATCTTTATGTCAACATCTTTATATCAGATCGAAATCGACTTGAGCAGATGATAGGTGATGAGAGAGATGAGATTCACGAGAAGACAAGATGAGACGAAGATAGTAGGGAGAACTAAAGAATTATAACAGGCTACTGCGAGAGTTATTCTTCAACAGAAATCGAATTTAACAATATTAATGCCACACAACCACGCAGTTGAAGGTGGTAAGGTTCGAGATAGAAGAACGCAAAAGATAGAAGAACAAACGCATAAGTAGAGAACGGGAAATGTATAGTGAAGAAGAAGAAAGTGAACCGATGGGGATAATAAAATCACATAGACAGGTTGTGATGGAATTGATCAAGGAATATGGCGGAAGAATGCAAAGCTATAGTATCCGATGCCCTCGATCATAATAATAAGGAAAAGGATATATAAAACAAATAAAGAAAGATAGGTAGATATATTAAAGTAAAGTACATATATACGAAAAGTAACGAAAGTATATAATAAAATAAAATAGAAAATAATAATAAGGTTTGAAGGTGGGAATTTTTTGGTTTGGTGATTTTGGAGTTTTAATTGTATTAATAGATATTATATTTTATCTTTCTTTTACATTTTTTCTCATCCATTCTAGTATGATAATAGTATAGATTTGTTGAAAAGTAAATTTAGACTAAGAAGTAAATCAGTACTTAGGAATGTGACAAATTAAATAAATCCAAAAGCTATATAATTATAATTCATGGCATAATTTTATTTGATCTTATTATATATATATATAAACAATACATAAACCAAAATTTTATCTATATATATCGAGATTTTGATATTATATAAACTTGTGAGGAGAAATTTAATATAGATACTGAACAGACCTAGCGTTTAACTATATATAATAATAATTATATCTAATATATTAATATAATAAAATATACATAATATAATTATAAATATTATACTACATCTTTCATCTCACTGGAAAACGGACTGGTTAAATATAATAATATATATACAATATATATATTACTTATAATATATATTAATATAAGTATTAAGGAGTACATATACATATATATATAACGATAGTTATTTGATGCAGTCTATTTTACATTAAATTTTGTAGAGTAAATTAATATTATTTAATCTAGTATAATGTTTAATAGATATCGATTCAATTTCGTTTATATTATACAACATAAAATATATATTATACTTCTGAGGGTAGGCTGAACTCCGTTTCATTACCTTATATTATGTTATATTATAACACCATTACTGATTATATATATATTCAGTCCTCTAGGTGACATTCATACTACAATCCTATTTATTTATATTAATTTTACTATAAGTATATATAATATATCAACACGTTAGAGCGTCACAATACATATATCATAGACATATATATTATATATTATACAACAATTAATGCAGGGAATTTAAGAGTTATTCACAATTATACAATATCAATACTAGTGACTATATATATTGCTATTACTGCTTATTATGTTACTATTTCATCTTTCATTTATATTGTTATTATTACTAATCTTCTTCTATATATATCACATATATACACATATATAGTTACATATCTTTTTAATGAGTAATAAAAATTAATCCCTCTTTGCATTTTAATATATTTATTCTACTCACCATACTTATACTATTATCTATCTCGCCTACCCCGATATATTTCTTCTCCATTCATATTTTGAATAAACAATTATATATATTATATATTTTATTTCTATTAATTATTCATTATACATAAATAAATCTAATATATATAAATAACTAACGGTGTTACTCTATAAATATATCGTATCCTTCCCTACCGGCCCCAGCTTCAGTTCATTACTAGAGTATATGTCCCACTATGTATGTATCTTGGGTTTCTCATTTGGAATGATCACTTTATACTTAGGCTCAAGTTCAAACTTCTACTGGTACTTAAGGACCTTTCGATATTCTAATCCATATATCATTTGATTGACCTTGAGTTCGTCTAACTCTTTTAGATCTACATGAAATACTAATAACCTTGAAAACTACAACCACTCAGACACACCACCATTACAGGAGAACATACCCCACAGACATTATTTACTTTATTAACTTGAAATGAAATGGCAAATTACCATATTATGTTTGTGGGTTATTATATTCATTCAGTGACTCGTTTTAAGTATATTTGCATCATACACACGGGATATCGAGTCACTATTTGAACGCAATACCTACATAGAGGCTCACGGTTATTGTTAAAGCAATTAGTGTGCTCTTCCTCAGATGTGCTTCCCACAATCGGCACATGTATGGAATAATGCATTAGTTTATGATCAGAATCGCTTTCAACGACTCGTGGACTTACTCTATATCTCGGCATAGTTCTTGTTCATTTCCTCTAGCTCTCCTGCGAGTGTGTACGTAGAGAATATCCATCACGTGGGACTCGCCTAAGATGGGGCATCATCCATTTACTAAACTGTAGCTCCGACGCTCAGAGCTCGGAAAGCAACTAGTAAACTACATTTTGGCATTGTTCACCGACCCGGAAGAGGCAAAGGTGCCTAATTCTTCTTACATTCGTGTTTAATCAATATTGTTAGGGAGAGATTCTTACCTTCTTTGCTGGCACAAGACAACATATCTGAAACTCAATAATTTAAGTCACTAACTATTTGACAAACTACTAGAGTTCGCGTGGACCAGCCGAACTCTCCCTCCACTGCTATTAGCACCGGATGCTCACGGATTGTCTAGATGGCGTTCTTACCCTTTAGCCACGTTGTTTTTCTCGACTACGATTATTAAGTAAAAGCTCTCTTAACAGTCGTTATCAAGCTCAATGCGTAATCATCGTATCATAAGGTGTCACTTCACGGACCTCATAGCTACACCGTCAACATGTCATACCTACATCGTTGACTCAAAAGTGTTAATCTCATAATGTTTATCAACTATTTTCTTGTATTCTGTTCCTACGTCACTATAGTCAATTGTAAGTTCAATTGCAAGATAGATATCTATAAGTATGTCACTCAATTTACTGCAATGAATTGGTCGCGCTTCATTATTATAGTTGTGATATCGTATTATGTGCATACATCTGTGCTATTATCTATGCTCATTGTCTGCTCACTCGACCTCCCTGTTATTCTATTTACGAAATGAGTTAATTACCCTCACCCTCTAACGCTTACAAGGATACAACTATATTTACGTAACACCCCTCGATAAAGTAAAATGTATTGATTTCTGCACTCTCTGTCGGATTTCCGCTTTCCTTACTGCATGATTTACATTCCCAAACTAGTTTCATAAGTACGACGCACCGCTTCTGGAGGACCAGCAGATCTCATATTTTTCGCCTAATCTCCCTAATAACAGTAATTGGCAGATACCATCATACTTTCCTTCATCTAAGAGATTTTCAACTTGGAGATTCTTGTAAATAAACTTGTTGTCTACTAACAAGTCACAGGGATGGATTGTTTTAAGACGGCTTGTGTCATGTATCTCACTCTATAAAGCCCACAAACCATCATCCCTTGGCAGGACACTATCAAGTCTCACCAGGAGGAGGAAAACGCCCTAACACAACACACAATACTGACATCTGATACGAAGCGTATCATACATCCTTTACCTGCCTGGAGTGCACCACAGGGGACAGAATACCAAAAGGTTTATTTCATATACCTATTTATGTGATATTTTTAACATTCCTTTTCCTTTTTTTTTCCGATGTTATTGGAAATTTTGCGTTGTAGACCTTTTTCAACCATTGTAATTTTAGTTTATAATTTATCATCTTATTACCTACCCCTTTATTACAAGTATAATATATTTACAGCTATATAGTTAGCATTACTATCTATATATCCTTATGGTTACTACATATCCTCTATTAGTCCCCTCAATTATAACATATATAATGATCCATAACTAATTGTTTATTATACTAACCTCCGTGGGATATTCCCTGGTTAGCATCAGTTTACTAAGTTCATTAAAGTATATAGTACGGATAATGTGGAGGATGCTTAATATCCCACATAAAGGTGATGGGACCTATACTATAAACTTATATATATAAATCATATATATTATGATAGGTAGATATAATTGACACGGAGAGACATAAAGGGTCAAAGCAGTAATAAACTATATATAGATGAGTACTTTAAATAGATATTAAGCAATCAGCAAGATTCTGAATTTAATGATGACCGTACTATAATATTAGGCTCCATATTAGCTTTGACGATCTAGCAGTTAATCCGTTACACGACATACCTAAAATGGTTATTAAGCGCTGTATAATATACGTACTGTAAACCCCTCTTTATATATATTTATTATCATTTCTTACTGGTTGATTATAATAATTTACATCTATATACTACTATACTACATATATACTATACTATATATTACCTATCCTTCTATACTTATATCCCCCCTCATCTAGGTATTTACGTATCTGTCTACTATTATTTAGTATCACAGACACATATTTAATATATATATATCACCTAGTGGAAAGTTATTGTTATTTTATTTTATGTTTTTAGTTTTTTTATATATTCATGATAGTATTTCTTTTTCTACAACGAGTACACTCATATATATCTTAATATAGTAATATATATCTACCTATAACTATACACCTCATTACCCCATCACTAGGGACGGCCATCTTTTCTATCTATCACTGAATGCTATCAGACTAACTCATACATGATTTACTCACTCATCCTATACCACTATTATCTATAATAATAAATACTTACCTTGAGGAATAATTGTTGAGTGGATCGACTTTAACGTAATATTCATACTATTATTAATATCATAACATATATACATATGAGTCTACACTTTACATATCCTCTCAAATTTAATTGATCCACTACTGCTATATATATATATATATATAACACCGTTTTTTGTTTAAATATATTTTAATGACTTACTTTTTTATGAATAAATATCTCTCACGATTTATACATCCCCTGAGGATACATTTCTCTCTTCAGATTACCCTCACCCTAAATTACAAATTCTCCAATAAAATTATATATAACATACAAGCTCACTAACTACTATACCCACATAATATATATCACTTTATTATAATATATCGACTAGTAGTATACAAATATTAGTCTTTATATATTTTTCCGTGACCTATACCACGGATATATACTATAGCTTAACATGAACTTCCATATTATAATATAAGTAGTATCAATCAACACAACCAAATCCTTAAATATTATATATTATCACTATTTATATTACCTTATAAATAACTATATACTCATACCCCGTTTAATCTTACACATAGATATTTTATCATATACATCATCCAGGCTAGAATACTATATTATATCCGTATACCTTATAGTATGACTATTGGCAGGGGATCTAATCCGTACTACTATATATACTCCACCCCTTGAAGTATCACATATACGGTGATTATCGACCCTACATTATATATACTACTAGTTTCATTATCCTCTTTACTTTATACGTCAATGTATAAATACATACTTTTAACGATATCATAGTTTATAATAATTACAATCCGGAATGTATTCTATTAAAAGTAATGATGGTACAAAATAACTAATACAATAATACAATATATTATATATATCTGATATATTACATATATATTCATTTATTCCGAAGATCTAGCAACTTATACTATGGTATAAAGACCGCTCTATTACTAAGGGCAATAAAAATCACTTACATACTAGTATAGCTGGGTTATAATAAGACTATACAGTACACATACTACTGATATGGATGGTCTGACGTATGATACATCTCATCACTTATACTTGCTCGTCCATAGCTACTTTTGCTACTCACCTTTATCTTTGATTAATCTTGTCATTCTATACGACTTTCACTTTTTTACTTTATTCAACTTTTTTTTCGCGTTATTCACTCTATTATATCATTATTTATTATTCCTATACTTTAAATTCCTACGAAAGAACATGAAACTGCTATAATACCATATTATATATATATAGGTATACTATATGAGTAGTACTCATATGACTCATACCCGAGTTTATTGAGTGTTATATACTGTTCTAGCCCCTTCACTTAATATATACAATATTATATATACATATATATAACTCACCTATTTATTTACCGGAGCGAGTGATAGGTTTGCTAATTAACGTCACCACGTTTACGGCTACACCATATATAACGTGATTTACTTTGTCACACTATTATATATCCTATGATTTGAGATAAATCACCACTTTTATAATAACTTTGACCAGTTTCACATAGATTAATATATACTCGATTATAATACTAACTGCACACCTATTATTACTAATATTATAAATATTATAACCTAAGTATATATACTAAGTATACCTTTTATCTTTTTATCTAACTGAATACTAGTATATACCCACCTTACACTTAATTATTATTATGTCATACCTACAGCATACCATATATCCTCCTATTATTTAAAGTAGCATAATCAAATTATTAAGAGTTAACTCAAAATCCTCTTACAGCTGATTTTTCATTTATACTCAAACCTGTGTTAGGTTTCTGAAGCAACATGCTTTCTCGTATTCCTAGAGTACTGTCTATTAATACCATACACTTATCAATACTACCCATAGTTGATCTATATATAATATTAATATACTAAATCTATATATAACTAGTATATATATAATATACATATCAACAAATATATACTATATATATACTACATAATATATATAGCGTGGTAAATTTTTAAACTGCGCCTAGCTACGTCACCTAATATTTTCATCATTTTTCCGATCACTAAATTAGAATCTCTGATTATTTAAGTGTAATACTATTATCTATTTGTAAGTGTGAACTACCAGTATATAACTTATGCTCCGCGTATAGTATATTAATAATATACTATATATATATACGGTTATACCATATAGACGGGTAGCGCGTAGGTATTACTCATACTATCAGATATCCAGCTATATACGTATAACTACATATATACTCTCCAGTATAATTCGTTTCTATTTGTTATTTTGAGTCATTTAATTCTAATAACTCGTCACTATGATACTTGTGGGTTTCTAGTATGAATTTTCTGTATTGACAAACCCATATTTAACTATATAATATATATAATACATATATATAACATATATATATATATATATATATACTAATATTTACACTTATCTTATATCTCACCTTATCTCAATAACTATATATTATTCCCTATCGCATATTCTGTTTCCTTACACTCATATATGACTAAGAGACTTATAATAGCTATCTAGTTACCCTACTACTTAATCTGTGAGTCTATAGCTTGCTTTACATTATATATACAGTCACTACGCCTAAGATCAACTAATGAGCTTATATAGTATATATAACTACATATTGAAGTAGACTACTGAGCATCAGGACTTTGCCTATATCATGTAACTATTAGATAAGACGCTAATAGTTACTTATATATATACATATATACTATAGAAATAGAAATAAATTTACAATATTATTCATAAGTTATCTTACTCTATGAGGCTAATTTCCTTATTAACCATTTATCCTTAGCTATTAATAGCCTCATAATTATCATTCTTCATCTATCATATATGTAACATTAACGTATATCCCTATTATATCAACCTACCTATAACTTCGGTCATCAAGTTATTCTCTATACCCCGATACTATATAGGCGTATTACTATATTAATATGGATATCTATTATAGATACACTTAGCACTACCTATATTACTTCCATCATACTCTCAATTGAAATATCCCCCCCATACCTCAATTGACTGCTAGATTGTACCCTTCAAAGTACTGTTCTTAATATATAACTAATCTACTGCAATTATAGTAATTTCAGATCAGACTATCCAGGCCAACAATCTATCGCTGCCATAATATCATTACCCTACATTATTTGAGTTATTAATAATTCTATCCATAATTTTGCAAGTATAATGAGCTGCTTATATACTATATATACTACACCCACTTCCACATCTTTATTATACACCTTCTTTATTATTTATTTATGCACATACATAAGTAATCCCTAGAGTAACTAGAGTTCCTTCACTGGCACTGTTACATTAACAGCACGTATAATCAATTTGGTGGTCCTTATATTATCATTCATCTATGATACCCTTAGGTAAATTATTACGTATCACCACGCCGACACTTTCTGATGCTAACATCTATACTATATTATAACTAGGCTACTGCTATTCTACACGCTCCCATGATACACTATAATGATTACTACTAGTACTATTAGTTATACTGCCTGATATCACCTGTCTATTTATAGAAGAAATTACTAGGAAGTTTCTTATATCACCCATCCCCTATTCATCGCATCATACTATACCTAGCGTATTTAACTCATAATATTATACATTATAACCCTCCTCGCCAATAACTATAAATCACATCTAGCTATATATCAGATTATATATTATTAATAATAATCATCATCTCTACTATCTATAATATATATATAATCATTATATCTATATATATAATCATATATACACTATATTTATTTATTAAATATAACATATATACATATATTTCTAATATAAAATTTCAGCATTATCTTTAATATATAATATAGTTCTATATATATATATATTATAAATTAGTCAATAAAATACTATACTTAATTACTATTTTAAATATACTATATTATTCATATATATTCATTATATCTATCTATATAATACATCTATATCTAATCTATATATATCTATTCAATTACACTTAAATTAAACTTTATTGTCAATTAACCCTTAAAATTCTAGTCTTATCTCCTTTTCTCTAGAAACTGCTAGAGATCTTCCCTCTCAGTTCGCGTACTTTATGAATTTGAAAGCCTTCCGACTGAAGTTCAGCATCTAAATATATATAGCACACCTTACTACATTTCCTCCATCCACGTATAATACCATAACATATAAAATCACAACGAAATGGGATATTCTTATTTTGATAACATTTTCTGAGTATGGGTCTGGAAAAGTATCCTGCTCTAAGATATCTGAACCATTATCAATTTACCCGTTTATTAAGGATTTTACAAGCTTATGTGACTCCCGTCTTACTATTTCTTAATTAGTTTTACATCATATTTACTTCACGTACTATATTATTTAACATTAACATATTTTATCTTTCGTTATTCTCATTTTAAGCTCTCATTGATCTTCGTCACTCCTTTTAGTGTCCTTTTGACACAGTGTCAGACCCTTTGATATCCTAGGAAATAAGACCTTTTTCGAGAACCACAGGTTCTTCTTGCTTTGCTTTCTTCAGTCACGAATTGTTGAATCGGTTCTCATGAAGAAACAATCAATCATCCGTATAACGCTGTGTTAGATACCCACGTTTATAGGAAATCTAGGTACACCCAGGGTGTGGCATAATTAGTCTTATTCATTTCTATTATTATTTTATTATACTCGATATAATTCTACTCTACATTCCATTATTTATTGCTTCTATACTTACTTATTATTATTATTGGTTATTAATTCTTCCTTATTCTATTAATTATTATTGCATTTATATTTGAAAACCAAAATGTATAAAACAAAAATTATTTACTCACTAAATTTCGTACACGCCAGATTTATATTTGCAAATAAATTATACTTAAGGTATTCTCTCCTCATATTATCTATCTATCTGATTATCTGATACTACTATTGATCTATCGTATTATTATGTATTTATTACTCAATATTTGTTTTATGAGTTACATTATTCTTTTTCTTATTTGAAAGATTTTATTTTATTAATCAAATTATTTCATCAATCATTATTTATCGATAATTACTATTCCATTCCACTATTCCATTTACGAATCCAACCATCTACCTTAAAAATCTATTTCCATCTACTCATTAAGTAACTATTCATACTCTTACATTTATTTAGTTAAATATTGAAGCAAAATATGAAGCCATTCGGTTAACTATTTTATTATCTTACTATATAATTTTCATTATGTATTTATTATTAAGTCAAGTATAAAATGGTTTGCAGACATCCAAATTTAATTACAACTATATTATCTCATTTTAATTATTATTCTATTATTTACTTTTATCTTTTATGTGTATTGACTTTTACTAGTAAGATTCGCTCCATTATTTCACTTTATTTATATCTTATGTTAGTTGATTATTCACTCAATAAAGCACAATCCCCATTATTATTATATTAAACATGTGTACTCTTAATGTATGTGATTACTTTCATTTAATATTCCAGGTTATACCTCATATGTTCCGTTGACTTTTGGCCAACTACTTCAAAAGCAGTATTTTATCTAATATCAAGTGTTTGAGTTACTGTTTGTCACCCTTATTATTCATTTGCACTTATTGTATATTATATATTATTATTACGCCTATATTTATTTATTTTATTACCCTTCATTATTCATCATTACACCATCTAACCATATATTAATAATAATATGTTTAATTTAATTGCTTATCACTACTCACAATTATAAAATAAAAGACATCACCTTTCTAATTATTAAATTACATTCATTTTACTTTTTTCAACCCTCCAATCCTCATATATTATATATTATTCTATATTATCTATTTCTTTCTATACTGTATATATATTAATTCTATTATTATTCCTTTCATTAATTTTCATTAGTAATTGAATAAGCGATTAGCGGAAATCCAAATATATGCATCCATATTAGGCTATTTATGAGAAAGCGTACCATCTATATTCATATTTATCGATATTACTCATGAATTAGCTCATATTATTTTTCTCCAAATCGCCTCATTCTACTTCATATTATTTCGCCACATCTCCGAAGGATCCCTATTAATTTGTAGTTATGTTCATTCATTCCTTCCTCATCATTATGCTCTCCTCAATCTCGCTTCTCTCTCATTTTATTTTATATTTTAATCTACAGTTCAATGTTGTTAAATTATATAATATTTTATTCTTTATTTAAATTTAAAACTTTTGTACCTTATTTTCATTATTCCTATTTACTTATTATTATATTATTGATAACTTATATCTTGTTAATTATAAACTATACCTATCAAATCCTACCACACGAACTTTTTTTTGCTAATCACTTATTTCTGTCATTTATAATCATGAGTTATTATTAATGTTTTTAAATCTACTTTATAATAAATTATTATTATGAGTTTCCATATTATATCTAATATTATTATTCTATAACTTATCAAGCCTAACAATTTTTGCGAATCTTTATACATAAAATCTTTTTTTTTTGTTTTTCTCTTAAATTTTTGCATGTAAGAAGATTTAGTTTGTTTTTTTGGTTTTTCTTCTTCTATAATAATCTTGAGATTAATTACTGAAGGAAACAGGAGATAAAAAATTTGAGACCAGAAATACTTTTTGGCAATCATTTTTTTTCCTACTCTTAATCTCAAAATTTATTCATCAATTTGGCCACCTCTTCAAAAGGTCTATAGCCCAGCTAATTTCTTTACACTTCAGGAGGAAGGGCCACCTTTCCTCCACCCACTTATTTTTTCACCACATTAAATTCTATAAACAGTCACCTTTTTTTGCCTAAATTTTGCAGGATTAACCTCGCCATAATCGCTTTTAATGACATCATAGGCACGCTTACTGCCTGTTTTTAACTATACCAAAACTTTATCTTAATTGCGCTATAGATGATTAGATAGTATAATATTTTGAAAACTACACCTCTTTATACGACAGTTAGTAGAATATTTATATTCCCAATCCCCTTATAAACTATCACGTACGTCAGTAATTCCAATTAAAATGATCTATTCTTTACTTTATTTTCTTTCCGGTTATTCGGAGCTAATTTAATTATGACTAATATTAATTGAACAAATATTTATTTATTAAAAATAAATTGTACTAGAACAGTCGTACAATATTCGAAATAACCTAAAATCACATCAAAAAATAAATTTATTAATATAGCTACTATATTTTATGTGTAATAGATATTATAAACTTAGATTTACCTAACGTATTTTATAATGTCATAAGTATGTCTCAACATGTAATTGATGAATGCAGTTAGTAACTATATATACTTATAAAAAAATTTAAATGCGCCTTTATCGTACAATTAACCAGTTAAAGCGCATAAATCAATTATAAACTTCAAAAATAAAGAGTGCTGATGGCATAAGTAAGTACGGTTTAAGAACTTGTAAATTACGGTATATAAAGTGCGTTATTATTAAGATCAATACTGCCCTTAGATACGTCTAAATTATAATGTTATAAAAATAAAAATAAAAAAATAAAACTAATTTTAATTATTATATCAATATATATGAAATAAAAAAAATAAAAATAAAAAAATTAATAAAAAAACCCATTTTTTCTAAAACCATCTAAATCAAAAGTATATATAAATATATATAACTTAATACTATTGTTACGATACACGATAGATGCTACCGTATTCGTTGATCATTGAATTATCCGTGATATAATTGGTTCCATCGTTGAAAAAAAATATTCCTTTCAGCAATAGCTATTAATAAAATATAAAATATATTATACGAAAAAATATCAGATAGTAAACTTTGATTGATTAAAATTTCTTCCTAGTTCATCTTATATTAGTTCAAATTTTATTTTTTCCTTCATTTGGTAATATTTTATATATTAAATTTTATTAAAAATATACATTTTCTAAAATTACCGATATAAATTTGAACAATTTATTTAGACTTCATATTTAGAAATTAAATTAGATCACTTTACTCTGTAATTCAGTCATACGTTTCTAACTAATAAAGTTATATCCTTATATCCATCCACTCTTATAAAGGTTTCTTTTAACTTACAATAACATTTTTATATTTATCCTATTTATCCTACTTAATTTTTGTTCTGTATGTTGTTTTATATTTTCTAATATTCATGTATAATTAACATTTTTGAGTATCTTTTGAAATATTTTCATAAAATCAAGGGAGAAGCCCCTCTGGATGCGAATACTTATTTTCAATATAAAAAATTTTTATTAATATTCTATATAACTATTATATTAATATATATATTACAATAAATATATATAAATACTTATAACTTAATCGATTATTATATTATATTTATCATATTATATATATTACATTTTTATAAATTCTATCATTGTTATAAGATATTTGTATGATAATAGTTAAAAATTATATTTATATATTATATGTATTATTTTGATTATTTGTTAAAAAATATATAAAATCATTTTTATTACATATTGATAAACAACGATAACTAACCCTACTAATAATTACGTACTTATTTCACTTTTATTATAGATAATTCACACAAGTTTTGTATGTATACACTTATAACCATTTTATACTACATAGGACCCTTTTCGTAAAATTATTTTAAGTTCAGTAGTTTTTTTTATATTAACTACCGGGGATATTAATCGTTCACCATTCACTAATAAACTGACTTATTAATTAAAATAACTAAAATAGATTGTTAAATATAATATAAGACTTTTTGATTAAACTATTATAATATTATATTATATAAAACTTGCTGTTTATTACATTAGAGATTTTTCTCAATCTGAGTGTTCACTAACCTCAAGTTCCTTAAGATTATCATGTAATGGTAGTGTAGTAGTGTTTTTTGGACATTGTAGAAGCTGTGTGGATATTATTTTAAAAAATGTAACAGAAAATATTTTTTTTTCGAAATAAGTTTTACTATATTTTCTGATCAACAATTTGGTTGAAGTGAAATTTATGTTTCAGTTTTAATATAGTATTTACATGATTGAGATGCAGTAGTACTCTACAACTAACAGTATTTTCTTATCTGGAATCTATAATGATAATACAGATTACAGACCAAGTCAAAACAAACAAACAACCTTTTTATCTACTTTAACGTACTTTCGTCTACTTTGATATCAAAGAACTTGCAAATGAAATATACGAAGCTGGAAAGAATATTATTGAAGAGGTGGAAGCAATGGGAGGAATGGCTAAAGCTGTTTCTTCAAAATGATTATAATGTTTCAGAGAGAACTTAAAATTAATTAATTAAAAAAGGAGATTACATTTTTAAAAGTCTCTCAAGGTTAGAATTTCTTCTGATATTTCTATCAGAAGGTTAATTATATTTTGGAAAATTTTTAAAATAATATTGATGTTTTAATTTTTACATCTTTGAACAGCTTTTTTATTTAGGTCTTTAGTTAGGAAGCAAAATCTGTATGAATTACTGCCAACACGACGTGTTGGCAAGAACAGGTCACAAAAAGATGTACCCACTCTACTTGACGAACAATACCCCTCTTTAAGGAAAATTCCAACTCCATCATATAATTTATTATATATTATTATATTATATATACTATTATAAAATATACTACATATATATAATTATAAATTAATTTTAATTATATAATATATATATAATATTAACATATTATAATAATAATTATATAATAATTATATAATTTATATGAAATATATAAATTAATAATTTATATATATATTATATTATATACATATCTATACTAATCTATATAATAATAATATATAATAGGTAAGAGCTGTAGCAGCGACCACAACTTTTTGAGACGAAAAATTTTCAAAGCTTAGAAAAATTTCTAAGTTTCAATAAGTTCAAAAAAGTTAAGTGTTTTTTTAAGAAAATTCTTTTAGTGGCAACTTCATGACACTGGAATTATGCAGAAAGCTTTGCCACTAAAACTCCCCTTATTTATTAAAACCTAAACTTAACTTACCTTTTCTAAGACTTAGAAATTTTATGCTTAGAGGAAATATATTGGTCTGAAATGGTGTGGGTGCTGTTAAGCTGTACCTATAATATAACAACAACAATTAATTATACTATTATTATAACAAATATAATAATATATAATATAATATTATAATATATATATACATATTATTAATATATATATAATTTATATAAATATATATGATTATATATTACATATATATATATATTATTATTAGTATATATATTATAATATTATATATAAAATAATATAATGTATAGGCCGCAGCATCGCGAAAGCAACATGCAGCATGTAACTAAAAACTATGACAGCATACAGGAAAATAAATAACAAGTTTTCATTTTAAAACAATTTACCCATACGATGAATTAATTATTTTTATTGTTTTCTATGATATTGTTATACCCTTACTAGTATTGTCACATATATCGTCGATTAGTGGCAGGCGTGAGCTTGTTTTATACTGAGTAAATTTGGCGGGAAAGCAGTTGCCAAATAGTATATTATTTATAGCTTTGGTACTAATGTTATTCTCTTTTCTATTTTATATCCTTTTTTTAGCGCGGGATTCGGACGACCGACGGTAGTCCAAAGAAACCAACCAACATCTGTCCATCTTTAACGATTCCGTGGGGTATTCTTTAGTTAAAAAAGAAATAAAATCAAACATTTGGAAACTTTGACCGTGCTCCCTCGGTTTGCGCGATCGGAAGATATTCTCAAAACGTAATTTTTCATCCAACATTTTTTCAATCAATTTTAAAGTTTTAACAAGGTTATTATTTTTTTTTACTTCATCAACTAATATTCATGTCTGCTGATAATAAATATGATAATTTTTTCGTGTAATTTTAATTAGTTTTTAGGTTTTTTTAAAATGCCCACGACAAATACAATAGTTACATGCCTGGCCTGTTCGGGATGCTGACCATATATAGCTATATAATAGTAGTATGCAACACTATTAAAACTCTAATATATATATACAACTAAAATCATTTATATATTTATATAAATAATATATATATATAATATTTTTATTCAATTCTGAAATCATCAAATAAATATTGTAACAAATTAATTATCATTACTAAAAATAAGTAATAAAATAAAAATTCCTATATATTATATATATATAATAGATATAAATAATACTACTAATAATATATATTATACATATATAGATATATATATATATATAATATATAATATATATATATAAGGGGCTTACTTATAATTGTAATAAAAAAGTTGCGTCAGGAAAGACAAAGAATGAAGGCCAGAATTAGGATGGGGGAAAGGCGGGAGAATGGTAACTGTATGCTTCATGCTTCAAATTACATACGGTCTTACACGTCTATTAGCTAGCGTTTCCACGAAGCGACTGCAGCCACGGGTTTGGCACAAAAAACTAATGTTTGCTTCTTAACCCCAAGGCGGTTTGCAACATTCTTTTTCGTTTCGGGTTTTATAAAAGTACCAAGTAATGTTACACTGCAGACGGTAATTAAAAAAGAACTAGATCGTGCTGCAAAAGATAACTCGTGTGGCCTTAACCTAACCTAAATTTCTTTACAAAACTTGTGTCGGAAATGGCTTATGCACCAAAAGTTTTATTTAATATATTTAGTTTCACTTCTTATATTAGGATACCTAATATCGGTATCGAATTAGTTCAATGAATGAGATGCATATAGTTAAACAGAGATAACGTTTAACAGATTGTCAACGCATGCATATGACGGGCGTTGCTCGGCCTGTCTCTGTCCAGAGTACTCGCAAATTTCCTGTACTCTCATGGTCTGGTGTAATGTAATTTTTTACACTTCAAAGCGTTTTGGATTTCATCTTTTCGCTTGAATCACCTATATTTTAATTTATTTTTGGTATATTCATCTTAATATTCGCTATCCCTAATATTTTATTCTTGTTTTCCAATATTCATTTATGAATTAAGACCTTTCAAATAACCCAAAACGAATACTCACAGCTTTCAACAATACCACAAGCCAAATCGGGTATTTACTTGCCAATAATGGAACAAAGCTGGCTGCCAGTGGCACCTGCCGAACTTATAATATAATATAACAATCAATTTTATGAAAGAAGACTAAAACTTAATCTATTCAGAACGTATTCTGAATTATTATTTCAAATAATCAATTAATAATTTGATTATATATTTCATTTTTCAAATTTCTAATAGTACGCTCGCCGAGTTGAATTTCTAAAAAATCTATTATATACTCCACATATCTATTCACTAATTTTGTTTTATTTTAAGTTTTTAGATGTCGGAAAGTATACAAAACTCTTATAATGCTAATCCCATATATTTATCACAATATTCATAGTTGATTTTGTACTGTTGCCAATATGGTTTAATGTTCCAGAATTCCTAGGCAAATGAAAGTTCAATATATCAATACCACCTCTCCACCTACAACTTATCATAAACGAAATTCTACTTAGTCCAATAAGAGTTCAAAATCAAAAAATCATAATCAACAAAATGTTAATAACACTGCGAAGTATGTAATTGTTATTTCTTCAAATTCTAACCTATTTCAAATATTTTCTACTCGCTTCACTTCTATTTTCCCCTTCTACCTGGTAATTCTGTAAGAAATTATAAAAGAAGACTTTGAATGGAAGGAAATATTTTAAGAAACTACATGTTTTGACATAAATATTTACATTATCAAAGAGCTAAAAGAGCATACACTCTTTGAAAAAAAAAAAACCAAGGTAACGACCTATAGACTCAGTACTTTGCAATACTAATGGTACCTTATTATTGACTTTAAAGATTGGGCATTTCATATTTAAAGGGCTTTAATTTAAATTCACTCCATGTGTAATATAATACATAGTATGGGTGTTTAGTCCAATAACTGATCAAGTAATATATTCTCAACCTCAACTTTGCAATAATTGCAAATTATAAAATTAGCCAAACCTCTGAGGCATTCATAGGCAGTTATGGATATATTTTGCGATAGTAGTAGCCGTTTTAGTACACCAAAATTATAATTTTAAAATTAAAGCTTATTTAAACAATTTGAGTATATCCGAACAGACAAAACACAGAACAACAAAGAATGAACTCAGCAGTAAAGGCAAAAATCACACAGACAAAAAAACAAAGACCACGCTCAAATACATCCTAAACACGAAACATTAAGTGCGGTAGATAAAGCCACTGGGCCTATCCGAGACCAGCATTATTGGCTTTTTGATCTTAAGTCTTGTTAGTACCCGCAGGTGTAATTATAAATTTCAAAATTAATGGGTTGAGAGTTAGGAGAACATGCGCTTTAGTATACATTAACATTTTAGTATTTTCTCAGAAAATGTAATACAATATTCAAAAATGACCATTGTTAGGCCTCGGATCATAATTTCAACATCAAAATTTAAATTTTGGTCCTCTAGATCTTTTGAAAATTCACATCAAATAATTTTGGCCTGGTGGTGGTCCAATTTTCTTATAATTTCTTCTTTCTTCAAAAGTTTATCACTGAGCCCTATGGATCCAATTACTTAAGCTTTAATATTTTAGTTAAAATGTCTAGGTCAGAGATACAAATACTTCTTGATCGAAAAGTTAAAAGAGGTCAAAGCCTAATTT
Source organism: Trachelipus rathkii (assembly GCA_015478945.1). NCBI lineage: Eukaryota > Metazoa > Arthropoda > Malacostraca > Isopoda > Trachelipodidae > Trachelipus > Trachelipus rathkii. Next base: position 21,254 of record JABUQX010022494.1, on the reverse strand, counting down.
GACACAAGGCCATAACTTCTCATAATACAAGTGGAACATTTATATTTATTATCTACTTTCTTTATTTTTCTTTAGCTCATGTTTACTGCATTGGCGCATATATTTGCTTTAAGTTTAGTTAATGTCTGGTAGAGATAACAAATAACTTCTCTTGATAAAATGATCAAAGTCTAGACTGATTTTTTTAAGCCATAGACATTCCCTCAAGCCATTAAGATGGGCACATTTATCACATTAGTACAGATAGAGAGTAGTCCTAAAGAACAACGTATAAGCTAAATAGATGGAACAGCCTTATGTAAAAGATCTTAGTGGGAGAAAATTAAAGAATTACAACGGCACACATGGCCAAATATTCAATAAAACTTATTATGATAATAGCAGTGAACTCCCTCATTCCTTACGACTATAATTTCATAAAAGCATGAAAAATGTGCAGTCAGCAATTCCAGTACAAACGATAGCAAAATTAAATTAAAGTTAAGCATAAATTTATGAGGTTAAAAATGCCAATCCTTCAAAAAATACTTCTCCTACATTTAGGTGACGATTATATATAACTTAGAAAATATAAAATCAGTTTTCTTTGAAGGCAATGAAGATTGAATCAAAATTATAGCGTATAAGAAGTATCATGTTCATTATCAGTTCTTGAAATTAACAGAAAATTTTAAAATAACTAGGCTATAAACAATGAAGATTAAGGATGATGCACTGTATACAAAGAAGTTGTTATTATAATTTTTATGCTGACTTTATAATATTCTAAGGAGGCAAAAGACCACAACAATGTTCAAAGACTTATATATTAATCTTATTATTCATACGTGAATGAAATGGCCTCCTTGTAAAACCTATAAGAATTCAAAAACTTACAATTATGATGTGAAAATCCAATATCTTCTTACTTGGCAAAGTTTCACTCAACACACTCAAAACAACATCAACTAGATATAATCATAAGCACTTCATAGCAGCATAAACTGTAGGCGTAGTTAAGCCAACTATCAATATTCATCAGATCTATAAGGCTTTCTTGATTAACCAAAATGCAAAGATCCACAGGACAAGCAAGATGTACAGATGTTTTTGTACAGAAGTGCATCATTTTTGCAAAAAAAAAAAAACAAAACACAACAAAAAAACAAAAAAACAACAAAACAACAAAAAAAATAACAAAAATAAAAAAAAACATTGTTCTATTTAAATATTCCATAAATTATAAATCTTACCGTTCATACATAGAGGGTTAATTTTGGTCGTCCTATTGAGTAATGGCTCGGTGTCAGTGGTATGTGAGTATTTAATAGGACAAAATACTCTCTTTGTACGAATTATAATAAGATATTATCAAATAAATGCAGTAATCTACTCAAATTTAAATACAACACCTGCCTATAATAAATATCAGGCGATATCAATCAAGGCTGATGATTCTACACAATTACCAATATACCCACCAGAATCTTTCATACTTATCAATTCCAGTGTTCAGACAATATATATAGAGACGATTACATATACTCGTTCTGTAACACAAAACAAGAAACAAACAGAACATATACGCACAAAAGGAATTTCAAACAGAGAAATGAAAAATATAAACCAAAACCGATATAATCAACCTATGCTTCAGACATCGCTCATCTCTCACGAACATTGCTTATTATCAATTACAGAAACAGATCCAATTAAATATTCAAGTTGGGTTGGAAATTCGAGATATGGGAGAGAGAATGAAAATACGATAAAGCAATAAGTTAGGAACAAAGGAAATCTCAAGCATAATAGGTAAGCACCTTACAACATTACACAAATAACAGCTGTTACACACCGAAAAACTAAAGCAAGCTTATTATCGATATTATAATTGGATTATTAATTCAAGAGTCTTCTTTATAACTTATACAAAGATATCAATAACAAAATAGAGTCTGAAATTAATTAGTGAACCAACATACAACATATTCTGACAACACTAGGCATTACCTCACTAATTCAATGAAGTTTCCCCACCACAAAGCTCGACAGGACCCATCTTGGAACAATTCCCTCCCTAATCCCACACAAAGAAAACAAAGACACATCAAAAAACTAGCCATTACTATATACAAATCGATAACGGAAGAGTTAGAGATTCTTTACAGCCCAATTATGGTATGAGTCCTTTATCTATATAAATTTTCAGCAAATCAAGTAGAACTCTATCGATCGGAGTGGACAACAGATTAAAATTGGTCAGAATAGTTCTGATTTAGCACACCATACAAGAGCTGACGCCTTTTGGGATTGTTGGCGCAGAGCTCGTGGCGGTCATTGTTGGCAGATGACAATAAATCAGAAGTGGTTGTTATACAGGGGAAGATGGAGGAAACGTTCATACATTCTACGTTTGGTCATCTCTACCGTTGAGTTGTCTCTAAGCAACTCTGTCTACCAGCAGAGAAGCTGATGCTCAATAAGCAGTGACTTCTCTAATTCAAACCACATAAAACAAAACAACACTTTAATAAAATATTAAATAGTAATTATATATTATATAATTATAATATTATATACATCAGTAGATAATTATAAATATAATAATATAATTATTATAAAATATATATATTAATATAGCAATATTATAATAATATAAATATAAGTATTATATAACATATAATATAGATACTCATTATTATAACTATTATAGTAATATTTAATATATATATTATAAAATATTATTATATATATATAAATATAAATAAATATATATATAGTAATATTATTTGAGTTTGTCACTATCACGGCGGAGCCTATTCAAGGCGGCGGCTGTTAATACGTCTCAGACAAGCTCACTCAAGCTAAGAATTACGGCAGATCGAGCACCAGACGCCAGCTTTGGAGTGAGCGGGAATTAAATTCAGCAGAGAACACAGAAGATAGAGAGAATCCAACAGAACAGAGGTGGCAGGAAAGAAGGAAGTACGACAGCGAAATGCTGGGTTAACACCAAAGTTCCAAAAAAAACAAATTACATGCGACAGAGAACCAAAAAAAAATAAAGACCCCTTGTGCTACGAAGCGTCGTAAAGGTGGTGGTAGAAGAGAGACTCCAGTTTCCCTCTAACTGGTATGTGGTAACTATACCGAAAGAATAAAGCCAGCACAATCAAACGAGATACGACACAAACGGGAGATGAAAGGGTACAAGATGAGATGGAAAAGTAGACAGAACAGTTCTTAATAGAAGTCATTTTGAACCTATCATGAACTTGACGTAGGAGAACAAGAGAGTTAGACAGCAGCTTTCAGTTGATGAAAGCCGCTTTGCCGCTGCGTGGCAAAAGAGTATCTGCAACTAAAATCAATCATTCTAGCTGAAATGAATGATACAAAGCAAAGTGATAAGAACGGATTTCTTCTCACCCAACTGACAGATCACACAATTCCACAAACTACTAGATAAAAAAAAAAATCCGACATATCGATCATAGAACTGAATAGGACCTAGAGCAAAATACAATCACAAAGAAATCGGCCATGAGATTATGAGAGGAGCAAGAAAGTTATGAATACGAAGACGGAATGAACTTTCTAATCCCATCCAGCGTTTACAGTTCCCATCTTATCCGCAGAAGCCGAAGCATCCTCAGAATTTGAGAGTCAAAGCAATCATTCCCCAAGCTAATAGGCGTAGAAGCGATGAAAAGACCTCTAATCTGCCAGAAGACACGCTTACAATTGAATGATGATGTTGGAAAAGATATAGTCAGATTTACCAATAGAAGCTAGAATGACGTATTTATGAAAAGAAATAGTGGTGAAGGGCAAGTCGTGCGTGTTTCAGAAATAGTTGGGGCAATCAGGAATTTGAATGTTTCCTAATCAGTTGCACCAGATCATTGAGAAGACTAAATCATGAAATCAGTATGAGAACCCCCATTACTTATTGTTGTGCACGCTAAACCCCCCCCCCCCTAGGGTATTAAGCATGATGATAATCGTGATTTATTGATAAATGATAAATTTATTACTCATATGTTTCAGTAACTTAAAATAATGTTTATTCTGTGGCTAAACTCTTGAAACCTAAAACTATCCACTATACAAATTCACAAATATTGCAAATAAATATCATCCATATATATCCAGAAATATTTAAAATCGCTATCCAGTCCACCTCCAGTAGTAAGCATATTAGCCCCTTTTGCTTTCTTCCAAAGCACTTTTATATACATCAAATACAAGAGAATTCAGCTTGCTATCTTGTCTAACCAATATTTTTTTCTTCTATAGTCGGTCTGAAATCTTAAAAATAGCATGGAATAGTTTTCGGTACTCATCATTTATAATATCGTTTGTCAGACAATGAGAACCAGGCCAACTACTTGGAAAATAATTTCCTCTAGATAGCCCTTCCAATGCGGCATCTTTGACTACGAAATTGTAAATTCTAGAGCTGCAGCAACTACGTAACTATTACTCAGCTTATCTTTATCCAATATTCTGAACTTCTAAATGTTTTATTTAAGGGGTTGACACTTTCAGTTAGGTCAACTCAATTAAGTTACCTTTAATACCCATTATAACAGAAAAAAATCTTCACGATTTACCAGACCATTCACTACCAATACTTTTACTATGGTAAACCATCAAAAGTCAATAGAATTTTACTCTCTTCTTGTTATTAATATATGTTTGTGGTTTAAATGTTCTCATTGAAACAAATTAATATCACATTCTTTTTACCACCTTTCAAACACTTTAAAATCTTTTATTGTTTCCTTGCGAGACAATTTTATGAAAATGTAAGAGAAATTTTAAAACATAAAAAAAATAAAAAAATAAAATTTTATGAATACGTTTTAATTTTCTCTACTTTAAAAAATAATATAAAACAAAGCTTTGAATCAATAGTAACATGCTACAATCATTAATTTCAATTTTAACCAAATATGATAGATAGATAAATAAAAAAAAAAAAAAAAAAAAGATAAATAACTTTTCTGTTAACTTCTAACGACAATCTTTCACATATCAAATTTTAAGAAAGATAAAAATATAGTATATATATTATATTATAAAAATTTAAAAGAAAAGGAAGAAACAATATGCAAATATTTTCCTTTTTTTAGATTTAGCAAGCAGGTACATCACGAAATTTTTGAAACTTTACTTTCATATTTTCTATCAATTCCTATAGACTAAACATTTTTTTTTTTGTGTGTTGTTGGGTGAGGGGATAATACGTTCAATTATTATTGTTTTTTCAATTTTATTATTATTATTACCCTTACTATTAAAATTACACAAATATTCATTAAACAAAAATAGTTAGAATTCTGAATATGGAAATTTGAATACCACTTTAAGTATCCGAATATTTAATAAAATCTTATTATTTTATCCCAGTCATTGGCAAATGTTATTTTGTATCCCGCTATTTTAATTGACTATAATAATAATACTACATAATAAATCGGTGATTAACACATGATGCGAGGAAACTATAAATAATATATAATATATAATATTATTTTAATTGTTTATATAGATAAAATGAAATAAATAATTATATCATTAATATATAATATAATCAGGGATAATGTACTAAATCTCAAAATGAAAATTTTAGTTGCTTCTCCTCATTACAGTTAATTTTAATTGGATTTGATCTATAAAAAAATATTTAATTAATTTTAATTAAATCTATACTATTCAGATATAATTTTTAATAATTTCTAATATTATAATACTATGATAATAATTAACTTCATATATAGCTTTATTAGCGATAGAGGAATATAAATGCTATGATAATAATTAACATAATAATAATTATATATTAGTTATATTTATATATATATTATAATTAATTATATATATATATATATAATTAATATATCTATATAATTATAAATTAATTATATTTTTATAAATTATAATATAATCATCATATTATATGTAACTATTAATAGAAGATAATAATATTCTAAAATTATATTTATAATTATATTATGTCTATGGACAGATGTAATATTTATTTGATTGTGATTAATATATATATTAGTGAGTAGATTTCAGTAGCTATATTATGAAATGGATAGAGTGTGAGGTACTCCAAGTAAGTATATTGGAGTCGCTAATACTATATAAGTAATAAGAAATCGAGCAATTAGTATAATTAGAGTATGTTTTGTTCTCTAGGTTAACGAGAATCTGACATTAATAATTTTATCAAAACAGTAAAAGGTTCCATTATAAATTTTTTAAAGTAAAACTCAAAATTTTCTTCATCAAGGCTTTAATGCTTTAGGTACAAAAGGAAAAAACTATCCACGACCTATACAGCACCCCACCCCCCAATGACCACTCCTCCGCAGATTGCTATAAAGCGCTTAACAGGATCGTCCGCGGATGTCGAAGAAGTGGTCAACAGGGTGTAGTGACCACTCTGTCACACTTTATATCCGACCCACTTATCCTGTATAGCCCATCCCACCTAAGTGACCAATACTACGACCTACCATCCCTATCAGGAAGCCCGCAACAAGGGTTGCGAACGCTCAACCATTTGAACTTTAAAATACCTTATAAACATTCGAGAATTTATAAATAAATAAATGCTCTTCGTGGAAAAAATGAAAAATTGCAGACGCAATAGTTAGAAATTTTAATATACAAATATACAATGCTATATTGTAATTCACTCTATTCAAAAATAAATTAATAATAAATAATAAATAATAATAATAATAATAATAAATAAATAATAATGATTTATATATATATATAAATATATTATATATATATATATTATATATATTATAATATATATATATTATATTATATTATTATTATATATATATATATATATATATATATTATATATATAATATTAAAATTTATCTCGTTGATTATGATAATAATAATAATAATAATAATAATAATAATAATAATAATAATAATAATAATAATAAAGTTCGTTCAGCACAAAATGTTTTTTGTTTTTCTAATCTAACACTTTTTTTTTGTTTTTAATATTAACAACTTTTACACTATATAAAAATAATTCATTAGACCCCATATCCCCCTAAAAACCGGGGGGGTTAATATTTGATCCAGGCGTGAGAAATGGCTTTCTCGCCCAAACCAAAAAAAATTTAAGTTTATTTGTACATATACGGTATATATATTTATATATAATTTACTTCTTTTACTCAGTTGCCAATAAAAAAAATACATTTGTCTTCCGTGTCTTCCCAGCCTTCCTTCACACACTCACCAATTTCTTAGACACTGATAAAAGAGACACTCAACAAGTTCGTTCGTGTCACTTTCCATTCCAAAAAATAGGATTGTGTTAAATCAGCAGTTTTAATAGGATTTTAGTATTAGAATGCCAAATTAAGGTCACTTTCACCGATTAATCGGCACTCAAACGAGGTCTCTTGGCACTATTGGGCGGGCTTTTAACCTCCTCTCTAGATTCCTCTCCTTCTTCCCTCTTCGTCGACCTTTTGTCTTCCTCCACTGAAGGAAGAGAAGGTGGGGGATCCGATTGTTCTATTGTGTCTGATGACGTTGATGATGATGATGATGTAGTAGTGGTAGTTGTAGTAGCTGCAGAAGTACACTTTGCAGTAGCAATTGGCAGCTCTTCTTCCTCCTCCTCCTCTTCTTCTTCATCGGAATTTTCGTCATAATCAACAAGACTCACCTAAAAACAACCACAATAATAATAATAATAATAATAATAATAATAATAATAATAATAATAATAATAATAATAATAATAATAATAATAATAATAATAATAATAATAATAATAATAATAAATCAGCAGCGATTAAAATACAGGAAATAAGTCAAAAGTTAATATCAGTTTAAAGAAAAACCAGTCTCTGTCAATGAGATTTAACAAATCTATATTTTTTTAGGCACAGGGACCACCACTGCACGCATAATGAGCGGCTATACCGTGTCAGTAGAACTAAGTAAGAACAGGGAAAATCCCTGCACAAAATGAGAAAAATAAACGTTAGCAAGAGGTTCAAATTCGATTCGAGGAACAAAATTTTTTTGTCACTTCGAAAATTGAAGGAATCAGATAAATATGAGCAAGGCGATTCCGGAAAGGAATGGAAAATATGTCAGGGAAGAAATTGAGTAGGATGGCAGAGACTTCGTCGCAACCTACAAAAATATGGGCGATAGTAAGAGGACCACTCGAAGAACAAATCGGACAGGAAGTGGGGTCCTCTCTCTCTCACCATGTGCGAGATTGGTGTGTCCAATTCGTAAAAGGGTGGGAATCACTTCCTGGCGGCGACTCCGTTTACAAGAGGACGGCCAGTGACCTAAAAGAGGTTTTACATTCCGCAGCTTGGCACCACGAGAATCCTCCGCCCAACACGTCTTGCAGCAGGAGAGGAAACCCTTACGGATACACGTGTAAAAATCCGTCGCAGGGAGGTGTCACAACAGTATATTCAGTAGAAGGTACCGTCTGCAAGTGACCCAGCTTATGACAGCACGTTTGGCTTCTGTACAGGGTTCACACTAAAATTTTGAATTTGATTTCCCTGACTTTCCCTGACTTTCCCTGACCAAATATGCAAATGTTCCACTGCCCAGCGTGTTTCTATTATACAACATTATACAAAAAACATATCTATAATTATTATTGCAGCCTTATTTACTCAGTTCATACATTAAATTAATTTGAAAATTTACTTTAGGATAATTGTTCATCTCATGGATGAATTTAAAAAAAAATATTTTTTTTTTTTAGTAATCAGCCCATTCCTTCCCCATAGCCTTCCAAAGCACTCCTTTTTTATTTTTTCAAAAGGAAAACCGTTTTTTATAATTTTTTTATTTTATTTTATACCAAAAAAGGAAAATAAATTAAAAGCTTACATTAATAAGCCTAGGTGAATAGCGTCCACTGTAATCACAAAAGTTCTAAATGGGGAGATTTAGATTAACTTTTTCTTCTCAAGCATTTGAATTTTGATTTTATAGCGGCTTCTTCTGTTAAAGCCTTCAGTTTTAACTCTTTCTCTGCTCTTCAAGTTTATTGATCTTTATGGATAATTTTCTTTTTTTCAACCTTTTATTCTCTTCTTTTTCTTCTGTTTTGGACTCTTTGAGATTGTTCTTCATTATCTCCTTGGGAGCTTCTTACATTGTCAACATTTTTTGAGTGGTGAAAGAACTTTTATGAATTTATTTTAAGGAGATCTTATAGCATTGTGCCCACTTTCTTTTGAGAAAGAGAAATTCTAGACTATGTTGTCTTTTCAGATTTCCACTAAAATCTGCTTAATTTATAGAAAACCCTCCTTTCCATGCGAAAATATCAGTTGCGAAAATATCAGTCTTAATTTAAAAATTTGCCACAAATCCGCATAACATTTTGATTTTCTCAGAGTGCTATTAGAAGAAAAAAAAAACTCATTCAAATATTAACTATCATAAACAAATCAAAATATTTTGAATTATTTTTATCAAGGGTAGAATGAGCTTCACTGCCAAGTAGAGTATATAGTGCTTTTTCCTTCTCAGCAACAGAATCTGTGAATCAGTTATTGGTTGTTGTGTACCAATGCCTCTAGCAATAAACAAATCTTTGTTCCCTTGTTCTAGGCTGATGAAAAACTATAACTGGACTCAAATGATGAGCCATTGGAAACAGGCTTGCACTTCACGAGGATATCTTCTAATATCTTTTCTGTCATTTGATTTGCACAAGTCTGTCATTTTCAGTTTGTTCATGTAAATTCTAATGGCTATTTCCCGAGTTTGGGGCAAACTTGTATCGGAATTACTGAACTTAAGGGAGAAAATCTTTCCATAATATTAAGACGAGAATTGTAAATCTGTGAACAGACAAAAGAACAATTGTTCAGTTGAAGTTCAGAAAAGTTAACGTTAAAAGTTAAGTTTTTTCTTGGCTTGAATCATTTTATAATAAATATTAAATACCTTCAACTGCACAAAAATCAAAAAATCACTTTTGTTAAACGCCTAAAAAAAAAAAACACCCCTCAAAAAGTATAATTCCCCTTAAAAAGGAAAAAAAAGATATAATATAAACAGATAAAGTCATAAGTCATACAGTCTAAAACACATCCATATACCAATCACCTTCAATCGGAAGGATGAACTTGGAACAGCTTCTACGAACAGAATAGGGAAGAATGTAGGTTAATAGTGAACTAAAAAATAGAAAAGAGAAAAGATATTATAATAGATTTATGCATTCCTCGCCCATCCTTTTCATTCACTTTATCAAATACATCTCTCATCATCCACAATTATACAGTAAGGGGAAAAAAAATATATCAAAAATAATGTGAATCATGTACAATCGATCATTCTTCAATATGTTGGAAATTTTTTAAAATTTTTCCCCTGACTTTTTATGACTTTTTTGGAATTTCCCTGACTTTCAGCATATTTTAAAACGTTTCCCTGACTTTCCCTGACCAATTTTTTTTTCCCTGACTTTCCCTGACTTTCCAGAAAGTGTGAACCCTGCTGTATCAGCTCTTTCTTTCCCCGGAACACCCACATGGGAAAGGGTCCAACAGAATTCAATGACATTCCATTCAAATGAACAGAGCTGATGAACTTTTGGACAGATGATTGGACAAAGGATTTCTTGTTGACCGATCGAGAAGTGCCGAGAAAATGGTATAATGATATTCGGGTGGTAGGTTTCTAATTCTGTCCACAGCCAAAACTAGCGCTATCAGCTCAGCTGAGAATATGGACGTATAGGTAGGCAGGGCGTGGGAAATGGCGAGATCTGTGAAGATAGCCGATGCTCCCACTGCACCATCCGTCTTGGAGCCATTAGTGTAGACACAAGTGTCGAGTTATTGTGTATCTCTTTATGAAACAAAGGAATCCCTCAACGTCGCCGAATGTGCCTCAGCCTTGGCGAAGGACTGTATCCCGAAACAGACAGTAGGAGGAGGATAAATCCATTTCGCATGAACGTTGTCGAATTGTAGTGCAAACCCGATCGAAAAGGGGGGGTCAAGTCGAAACCCCAGCAAACGGCCAATATGCAAGATTGTGGAGGAACTTTTCTATTAAAGTGGCAATGCTGAGGAAGCAGGGACCTGAATACGAAGGAATAAAGAGCACATAATCTGTTCTCTTCACAGGGACAAGGGCAACATCCTAGTCTCCACCATCAGGCTTTCCTTAGGCAACGACCGAAATGCACCTGTTGCGATGCGCAGACCCTCGTTTTGAATAGGATCAAGGAGGCGAAGACACGATTGGAAGGTCTGCCTATATATGGTACAGCCATAATCCAATTTAGCCCTTACGAGCATGATGTAGAGGTGCAGCACAGTCTTTTTATCCGCACCCCACGTCTTCTTAGAGGTGACAGGGGCGTAATAGGGTCCAGCGATCGCACACATGGCACTTATATATGATCAGAGGCAACTAGTTTAAGCATCGGCTTAACTGTATGAATGCTTGATGAGGTAAGGTATGTAAGGCGGATTATACTAAAAAGCAACAAACTATCCAGAAACCTTACGTCGTTAGTATTCCACTTGGATGGGCGAGCCTATTACACGGTGTAAATAAAGGTACTCTGTTATTGCGTAATCCCTTCTAATTCTGGTGAGTTGTCTCCGAAAAGCATCGCTTTTCGTTTTGGAAGCCAAGCGAAAAAATGTTGAATCCACACCACTGCACGCAGGCACGAGGCCCTGTCGATGGAGTTGAGGTTGCCAAAGCACCAAGCTGGAGCTTTTAGCCTCCGAGTACATAGTTTTGTATAAGTACACTTCCACACGTAGATCAGTGAGCAACGGACCTGAGTTTGGGTTGTATCGACCCACTTCTGTTTGAAGCCTCATATGCGAAAAAGCAATTCAAATCTAATACCTCAATACAGCTTTGGCTCTTGTTCCGGAACCCTCTTTCTTCCATGACAAAGATGACTTGAAAAAAAAGTTAAGGTTTGCCGCCACCGGCGACCTGAACAGAATGAACGACGATCATGGCACTGGGGCTGAAAGTGAAGAGATGAAGTTTGTCAGAGGCCCAGGGACGTTTGGAAGGTTTCGCAGAGACAACAAGCCCTCCCATGTGGAATATTTATCAGATGCTCCTTATAGACTTTAATTCGTCCCGATCCCAAACCACAAGACAGGCCTCCAAGGCCTGGTTTAACAGTGTAAACAGTCCAAACTGTGCAGTTTTCGTAACGAATGTCTCTCATTCAGGGTGAAAACTTTCGAGGAATTGGTTCCTAGATAAACAGCCCACTCGCGATACCAAATAAAAGTAGGGGTGGAGGACGAAAGGTAAATTTTCCCCTTCGACTGTAGTTCAAAGTCCAAGATAGACATATTGATGCAGTGCGTCTTGGATTCAAGAATTTAAGATGTTCGCACGTTTCTGTATCCACTATAATAACGCTATTAAGTATCTCAACCAATAAGTGAACCAAGATGGATAAAAGGACAGCGATCAAAATCGCGTATATTGAAAGTTTCCTTATAGGCTGTATTTTAGCAGTGTCCCATTTCCGCTCTAAGTGCTCAAATGTCGTACCCAAGTGAGGGGCAAGAGGAGAATCCCACCGGTCTGGCAATGTAACCTCCCCTCCTAACCCATCTCTGCTAATTTATTGTGCCAATGTTTTAAAAAATGAAGGATATTGCGTGACCTATGAATGCTCCATTGTTGGTGTAAATTGTTCTCTGTGAATGATGGTTAAATCCACTTCACCATTTCTGAGTGTCCGTACTGTGTTAAATCACAAGTGTAACAGTTGATAGATCTATATGTGCAACGAAAGAAAGGGTTTACCTGATAAATATGGTAGCGACTAATTTAACATATCAGTATCCTATTCTTAAGGGCCCTCACTTGTGAAATGCTCCCACAGAACCGCACATGGCAACGGGTTGAGGGAAGGATCCACACCCTCCCTGCCCACCGCCCAAGAAGTTTCATGTTTTCCATTCTCACTCTCGACCATAAGGAAACACAAGTGAGATCCACTAATGCGATGTAAAAGGGCACTTCAAGTCTGTCCGCCCTGTGAATTACTCATAGCAAGGGCACATTTCGGAACTCCTCAATGAAACCGGCCACATCGACTAAACCCTCAAGTACAACAAATCGGAATGAATGTCAGTGATGTTGTCTGCATCCATAAATTTGGGGATAAATAAAATAAAGTTTATGCTACCACGGCCTCCTCCTTCTAAAGCAACAGGAGGCCACGCTATTCCTATCTTATAGTGCAAAGACTTGTCCATAACCCTCTGTCCCTGGCGGTTCACATGAATTTTGCTGGTTAACAATGCTTTAGTGTCGCTCTCTGATTATTCTACCCACCTCCGTAAAACTAATTAAATTATATATGTAAATGTTTTGAAGGTAGGAGACTACATAAAGCTTGAGTTTGATCGAGTAATTCTCAATTAAAGTTGATCCAAATTGGGCTCTCACTTTCAATGTGGAAGTCTCTTCAATGTTAGAATCATCTACAACCTAATTCTGCTCGAAGAAGAGATCTCTCAGTCCTCATGAGTTCAGCATCAGATTACGTGCATAACATGTAGATGTATGAGAATTTTATGATCCCAGTGAGAAATTATTAATACGGGATTTCGATGTGATCACTCACCGTTGATATATTCGCTCAAATATAGCGGCCTAATTCAGTGCGGCTGGAGAAAGAAAAAAGGGATCTTGTGCACACTGTAAACATCATCGGACGGGCCCAGTCTCTGAGATTCATTAAGTGTCCATCTTGGAGGGAGCAGCCAATGCCCAGGAGGGGTACATGGGAAAGATTTTTTCAGCTTTTAATATTCAGAGAGCACAAACGCGTATTAAACAATATACACCTCCCACTGAGTGGAGTGGAAGTATGACTCCAGCTCCGGTAGAGTTTGCCTCCAACGTTGATAGTTTATTAGTCATGTGTATGACAATCATCGTTATGCGTGTGATTGCGTCTTATATGTGATCAATCCCCACCGCACCGAAGAAGAGAACGGGCAAATTATATTAATCAGCCACAATTCCTTAATAATGTATTGACATTGTCAATGTGACAAACAATTTTATGGTTTCTAATATAACTCGCCACTATAAACTACTATAACTTGATCTTAGTCATTGTTTATTTTTTTTATTTTATTTTTTTTATCTCTGATTACTCTCTCCTCCGTCCCGCATGATTCGATACACCACCCTAGAAATATTGAGGCAGTTTATTTCTTTATGTCAGAATGAGTGTTACAATACAAGCTAGTCAGATGCTATAAGAACAATGCTGATGTGTTTGTGTATAGTGTGAGTTTTTTTGATCCATTTTTTACGTGTTATATTAAGTCAAAAACTTTTCGTTTTAAAGAATTTTTTTCATTATACATAATTAAATTTTACGGTAATTTCATTAACTATTTAACAACTATTGAATGCCCCACTCTGGATCAGTCACACCTATACTACTCGTATATCTAATCTTCACGCAGAACATTTGATTTTTGCCGCTCACCTAGTCAAATTTACCCAAATTGTTATGACAATGTTAATGCAGCAAATTTTTTTTATATTATGTAATACAATGACCACGTAGCTTGCAACAATCCATCAGTTTTTCCACATTAAACAGATTCCAATCACACGTCTCTAATATCTCACTCTTATGGAGTGTCTCAAAACTCAGTAACTAATATGCCGTGTATAGTATAAATTGATTATTTCCTGAATAATGATTTGTTCTGGAAATAAATTTCTGTTAGATCGCTCTACCTAGGTAAGACTGGGAACAAAAAAGTAGGTATTATATTAATATATATATATATAGTACTGTGGTACTCATATAGTATATATAGATAAGAGAAGGAGAAGATATGAAGAGAGATGGAAAGTACGGACCGGACATTAACAGATAGAAAGGGAGAATACCCATCCCACCTATCATACCTGCCAGTGATTTTGTGTGAATGTCTGTGTGCAAACCTGAGAGAGGAGAACCCGAAGACCTGAGAAGGAGAGATGAGCAAGAAGCTAAGATCCAGAGATATATGGTCACTCCCCCCACGACGGAAAAATAGTGAAACCAGCAGTTATTTCCACCGAAAGCGCCCACGCGACACGAAAGAAGCGCCGATCCAGATGAGAGGAGCTTTTGGGAATCGAGCTGCCGTTTGAAATTAAAGGTTCGTTACAACCAAGCCCGAAAAGACATAAAATCCACGTATGTTAATTATTATAAAAAACATTACCCTCCATACATCTTCCCCTCCCTCTTTCACTCGTCCGTGGGGGTGCGCGGTTGTGGGTGGGTATAGTATAAGAAAAGAGGAGGATAAATTTTTACTTTTATATCTCATATATGTTCCAAATTAATAATCCAATTGCTCCCTGGACAACTTGGGTTGATAACAGCGGCTTTATGTATCTCCAACCAGTATGACTGTCAACGTCTCCACTCCTCATCTGTGGCTGTCTGCGAATCGTTTTCAATCTCTACTATCCTCCCTCCTCTACGTCATTGCCCTACTCACTACCATTGCGTCCTCTCTGGTGCTCTGGCGTTCTCTTTCTCTCCAAATCTTCCTTTTGAACAAATAAGAATAAATTCGAAAGGTTACTCTCTGCCTTTAAGTATTATGCTTAAGGCTATATATCACGTCTCGAGTGTACATAGATTAACACTATGAGCACAGTGAAGCTTGACCTTTTGTCAACTGACACCCGTTATAATTATGCTACCGGTATATAATATATATATAATATATGATATATATATATATAAGTAGAGAATATATATATATTAGATTATCTCGGGAATTACGGTGTTTGTTGATAAGTCAGAACTGACGAGCTGGCCGAGAAAAGTATTTTTTGTAACCGCTTACGCTTGTGGTTCAGCAAGTTAGATAATCCACCTCAGACCCGTGACTACCTACAATATCACTCCTCCTCGCGCATAAACTACGTGTTCATATATATTTGTGCCGTATGATCTATCAAAGTGATCCCCCTGTGTCTTGCTAATCTCGCGCGTAATACCTCATTATAGGTATTCAATATTTATTTAATGAAATAAGTTTTGCTATTACTGCATTGAGTAGCAAAAAATATGTTTTTTAAGAATAGTAATATGAGACTTAACCCGTGAAGTAAATCGAGCGACTAAATCACACTAATAATAAAAGTTTGTTTTGACTGCAGTGTATGATATTTGAAAATGAAAATAAATAAATTTCAATATGAATATGAATAGTGATAAAAAAATAAGAGTAAAATAAAAAAATAAACAATGACTAAGATCATAGTTATAATGTTAGTTTATAATGCTCGGTCACCGCTCCATATAATTTCCCCATTGTAACTTCATTTGACCAAATTGTTTTCGTCTGCGGAGTATAAAACATATAAGGTCCACCCCTAACATTGTTCTGTCACATTCCGAAAATTGTTTCTAACATTAATGCTGAATAGATTATTCAGAGTAATGAACTAGTGTTCAACTTTGAATTACATCAAGAATACGAGATCACATGATAAAATCAGTGGAGGAACTTTCCATAGAAGATAAATTTTTATAAAAGGGAATTAACGGTGCTCTCTGAATATTAAAAGCTGAAAAAATCTTTCCCATGTACTCCCCCTCTCAAGAGTGGAAACCTAATGATACAAAACCCCCTTCGAACGCACAGGGAGGTTCTTCTTCCAGAGCAGAATTAGGTTGTTGAGGATACGTGGGATCACTCGAAAAATATCTCATACATCTACATTTATGCACGTTCTGATGCTGAACTCATGAGGACTGAGAGATCTCTTGAAGAGACATCCACATTGAAAGTGAGAGCCCAATTTGGATCAACTTTATATCTTCAATGAAAAATTCTCGATCAAACTCAAGCTTTATGTAGTCTCCTCCTTCAAAACATTTATATATGCAAATCAAGAACACCATGACCCCAAAATTATGTACCGCCAGGAATTAAAAGTCTTTGCACTTATAGGAACTAGCCCTACCTCGTTAGTACCGTGCGAATCCCGCTTTCCGCATCAAAATATCTTGTAGTAGTGAAGGGTACAGAATCATTGTCCTGAAAATTAATGGATAGACACTACATTATTGTGACTTGAGGTAGCAATGTGCGGTTTCTTGGAGTCCAAAATTCCTTGTGATTCAGGGAAAGCTAGTGCCAATGCAGTGACAGAGTCTTTTGAGGAATGGAATCCTGCTGCAACGTTGCCATGTGTCGGCATCTGAGGGCCTTAAGAATAGATTCTGAAGAAAGATTTATTCTTCTTCACTTATAGACACAATTATGTGATTTAACCAGTAGCCCAGTTAATCCCATATTCAAACAATTCTAACAACAATGGGAATTCATAGGTCAGAAATCATGCAAAATATGAGTAGGGGTTCTGCCATACCATTTGCTCACTTGAGAAGCATTAGGAAAACATGCTAAATGACTATAGAAATTTATTGACCTGTCCTTCATTTTTCCTGGCAACAAGTTTAGATGGAAGAACTCAATTCTTGAGTCCAAGACCACTGCACAATATGTTTCTTGGATGAACACAGTGAAAAAGTATCCCACTATTTGGCTGTTACAGAAGAAAGTTCACGATAAAAGAGAAACGCAGTCTTTTAATGAACCATACCTGTACTGTAGATTTATCTAAGGCATTATATATAATGGCTTTTATTTCCACTACAATGCCTTGAAATGATTTGAAACAAATGCACATGGTCGTAACAAAAAAATGTCAGGTAAGAAATCCAGGTGGGAGTCCAATAAATTGAATTTTAGGGATATATTACACCTCATGTTTTTGTATGACGTAAAATTTCACCCACAATTTCACTGTCAGTTGGGGTTTTAGGAATTTCTAAAAAAGATTTCGCAAAAACTTTCAATGACTACCACTCTATTTTTTCAATTTGGCTTAACAGATCTTCAAATTTTTCACCTCAAATCAAAGCTCTTCGTTCGGGACTCACAAAATTCTCCCTTTAATTTTAGCATCACTTACACAAGGACTTTTTTTTCTTCAGATATAAAGAAACCCAGATACCATTTTATCCATCGCGCTTGACAAATGTATTGTTGAAAAGCTCTTCCCAACTATCATATGAAGTTGAAGGCTATGACAGCGTAGTCATGGCACAAGGTTCGATTAAGGATGAATGGAACGCAGCCTACAAACACCTAAATTTTAAGAGCCAGTGCGAGTATAGTAATTGATGACACGACTGTGGAAATCGAATTCCTTTCCTGACTGTTAATAATTTTCCTAATGTTCGTAGCGGGTTGTACCATTCGCATCATTGGAAAACAATAAAAATGATCCGAAGTAATAATCCGACCCGTTAGTAAATCAGAGTCGGAGATAACGGTACACGAAAGATCATTATGCGACAGATCACTGCCTGTAGGCTTAGAGCACATACAAACAAGTGCCTGTAAGCAATAGAGAGGTAAATTGGATTCCTGTGGAGGATGAAGGAGTGTGAGAAGTTGAGCAAGGGAATTATGCGACACCGCACGACGCCGACGCACGCACCGCAACGCGCACGATCGGCACCGCGCCGACGGCACCGCACAGCATGGCACCGCACGGCACGCGACACAGCACGCAAGCTGACCTCACCGCACCGTTAGCTATTTACTTTTCGCTCCGAACCGCATATCTATATTTCAATGCCCACCTTGCACCGCAAGTCACCGGGGACACTGAAATTGCATGCCGAACTGCACTGCACCTCACCAAAATGAGCACATCACTACATGCTCATCTGCCACCGGGTAGAGATGCAAATGCGGTTGTACGTTTTTTAGAAGATCCTAGAGTTTTTGGGTAGACTTCGCCTACTGTTGTAAGAGAGAAGTACATATTAAATATTGCTTTCGGCATATTAATTATTACTGAAAAGAAAATAAAATTCCGAAAAAAAAACACTAAACAAAAAACGTTGTGATAAAAAACATGTCTGTTAGTGACAGAAATATTATAATTACATATTTGATTTCATCATAAAAAAGTTACGTTAGAAAAACAAGAAAAAGTTTCATATGATATAATAGTGTTTGAGATTATATTATGAGTGAGGATGCTGTTTGAGGTCGTTGGTACCAGCAAGTGGTCTGAGAGCGTGCAAGAAGAAAGATCAGGTGAGACTCAGCAATGGTTTCGGGTTTACAGAATTCCTGCAGTCACTGAGTTCGTAAGACGCGCAGTATAAGAAAAATTACCAAGCGTAATTTCCATGCTCGTGAGGCTTGAAAACACTAAAAAAATAACAAAAATTCACCGTAAAAAAAAAAAGTTACTCTCGAAACACATTAAAGGCTAACTAAGTGTGCTAAAAACCATTGCGTGTTTTTTTTGTTTGTTTGTTTTTTTTGTTTTTTTGTAAGGTTTGTGAATAATGTGATGATGTAGTGTGTATTGATTGTATTGAGGGTGAAACTTTTTCTTTGCAGAATTTGCAGAATGAATTTTTTTTATATCTGAACCTTGACAATAAGAGTTAAAGATGAGAGAAAATATATTGTAAGGAGCGATATGATGCTCATGAAGAGATCGAATTGTGATGAGTCACACTGATATGATATGTGAGTGATCATAAGTAATTTCACATCAGGGTAAAGCGGAGAATCCGATAGGATTCACGTGCTGTTTAGATGTGAAAGTAGAATGAAACTAGAGATGAAGACAGAGAAAGAATGAGCGAGTGAATTTATTTCGACTTATGATAGTACGACAAATTATATATAATGATGTATTATATCATATGTAACTGATTGACAGTAAGAGAATAGAGAGAAAAGAGTCCAACCTCATGTTATGGAACATATGAGCTAGGATGGGTTCTCTGCGTTTCTCACAATGTGTGTGTAATGTTGACTCTTCTCTCAATATGAAATCGTCGCATACTAACACTCTATCTAATAATTTATCAAGGCTAACATATGTTTTTACTAAGTATTAAGAACATATTTCATTGACAGTAGTTGGATCTCATGTAAAAGTGCTGAGTCAGACTAGTAGAGTAATGATCTCTCATCTCACTCTACTCAAGTGAGTCACAGCACCCTCATATTCACTAATGCCAGTAGAAATATGATGAAAGTCATCAGACGATAATGAAACATTGATGCGAGAATGGGTGTGGAATAATGGGAGAGTCAGGAATTGACGCCGGTCGTCAGAAAGATACCGTTGATGCGCGGCGTTGTAAATCTCTGGGAAATACCGCTGCACAGTCCCAACACTTGAACAAGAGTCTGGGGGAAAAGGTTCGTTCCTCCCAACTCTATTAGCACCCACTCTCCATTCCATTGACTGCCTCGTCGAGCAGAGCACTTCCTACCTCTTGACGGCCGCGGTGACGGATGGTTTTACTCATAACTTCTTGCCGGAAGAGATTGTAACTTCAACA
This sequence comes from Trachelipus rathkii, assembly GCA_015478945.1. Lineage (NCBI taxonomy): Eukaryota > Metazoa > Arthropoda > Malacostraca > Isopoda > Trachelipodidae > Trachelipus > Trachelipus rathkii. The sequence continues at coordinate 799 of JABUQX010022494.1, read as the reverse complement.
CGGGGTTGTTCCGTCTCTGGAGAGTCATCGGAACAGTCCGTAGTGGCTTCCGAGGTTTCTCATTCATTAGAGTATAGCTAAAGCAGGTCAGTCTTGGGCTGGGTGAGGAAAGGCAGCGTAGAAAGTGTAGGAGTAAAATCCCCATTCTCCTTACGTTCACAGGGGTGGTGGGAAGAGCGACACACACGTTTAGGCTCGAGAGAGCGAGGTTCCTTACTCTGAACGGTGTCCATGTCCTGCAAGAAGTCCGCAACACGATACTGAAAAGAATACGGACGTCTGGGTGGAGAAGACCCACCTTTAGAGGGGCGAACAGGGCCAAGAGACGGTACGTCGTGATGCTTTCCCGGAAAAAGAGAAGCTGGACATTTCCGAGAGATGGTGTAATGAGGGTCAAAGTTCATACATGGATGTTGGTCGACCCCCATAGAAAGGATATCCTCCAGAGTTGAAGAGGATGGAGAACGAAAAGTGTTCACTACAGGCGAGGAGTGAATCTCCGCTATGTGAACCTCATGGGATAAAGAGTTAGTTCTTCGGCAATGGAAGTTGAGTGGTCGTACCGATTATTGTAAGAGAGTTGGGAGGACAATTATCTCGAACAACCGGAATCTCAATTCCAGAAGGTGTGTCAGAAACTTTAACACCAGTTGGAAGGAAAATGTGGGAGATTCGAGAAGTGTCCAAACTCGACACATGAGAGTGGGGGAGGGGGGCACTGCTAGAGGAAAATGGAACAACTCCTTTGCTAGGCGTGTGGCCTCACGGTGATCCAACTTTTGAAGAGGGCATTGTTCCA
>JABUQX010022493.1:15000-19441 GCA_015478945.1 Trachelipus rathkii | reverse complement strand
ACCACTATCAAGGAGGGTGTGCACACCATAAAATTCATCAACTAACCACAAACTACGCAGATGCAGCACCAACAGGCTAAAAGGAGAGAGATTAAATTCAGCAGGAAAATAGAATGGAGAGATTCCAACGAACAGCATTGCAGAAAAATGAAGCACGCAGGTGAACAAGCCTGAGTTACCAATATAACACAAAACTATACCCGAACAGCAACCCTTTCTATGAGGCCTCGTAAGGGTTACGCGGTGATAAGCTCCCTCGAGCAACTGCCGCCTCGTACCTATAGAAAAGAGAAAAGCAACCAACATCGCGCCGTAAAGATAGAGATACAGTAACTGCAAATGCAGACAGTTTATAAGCCTGTGACCTTTGCCTAGACCCATCCAAAAGCCGGCGGTTGAACAACAGGGCCCCTCCCTATATGAAGCATTACTCCACACAAGGGCGATGAGGCCCTTGTATAGCTAGAGCAAACTGAGAAGAGAAAAAAAAGTCTCCCAGTCTAAACAGAACTCCCCAGTTTCTTTGAGGCCGCCTAGCAACCGTTGTGATGTAGAGGTTTATGTTATGTTAAGGCCAAGATGTTTATATGTCAACAGAGAGACGAGAGAACCGTTGAAATAGATGAAAGTTTTAGAAGGCTGTCTTAGAAGGAGATTTGTAATAATGGTTTTTAAAGATGAATTCACCAAAGTTGAGACAACCCCAACCGGAAATCTATCAGATCAGCGAGAATAAGAATCGGAAATATTAAACGAGAGCAATTCTTAGAAGTAAAAGAGAGCAGGAATGAAATGAGGAAGAATGAAGGTCGAGTCCCATCTGATACGATGGATAGAGTGAAATGTCAGTGAAAAGATCATTAAGAAAAGTAGAATAAATAGAGATAAAGACAGAAACCCTGAGAACACCACTTGACAGAAAAAGAAGCCCCCATCAACAACAGCCATATTGAGCGATTGAAAGAAAACTAGACATAAGAAGCAAAAGAAGGAGGAAACCCAAAAAAGGGGAGCTTGGATAGCGATTGACGCGTGTCCATACCCGCTCAAAGTGCCTTGATTATGTCAGCGCCACCACTCAAGTGTCCCGTAGTCCTAGGGCGGAAAAACCATAATCAGTTAGATAGAAAAGTATATCCCAGTAACCTCGAGCTCAAAAGCCGTACTGCTAACGGAAAGAAGAAGGACTCCAATGATCTAAGAAATGAGAGTTGAGAAGGTTCAAAAGACTTAATAAAACAATGAGAACTAAGGCGATAGTTCGATCAGAGCGTCTTCCTTTTCGAACATGTGACATGTTCGTGCTTCCAACACGAGGAAATTCATAGTATAGAACATAGGAAATATATGAAAAACGAGGAGGTCGCAACGGAAAGCCACTCCAATCAAAACCGGGAGGAATGCCATCCGGGCCACCCCCTTCCTAACGTTCACAGATTTCAGGAGCCCATCACCAACAATGTATCACAGCAAAGCATAGACACCTGAGAGAAGGAAGGGGAGGAGAGGATGAGGAGGGAGATACCAGAATCGGTCTAGTGATTTAGAGGAAAATAGCGAGGCCGAAGAGATTTTCCTTCCAGTTGAGAATACAACAACCAACAATCGAATAGAGAGGAACGACAGATTTACAAACGTGTAAATATTTGCAAGAGCCAGAAGATGTCATAGGAGAATCAAGGGAAGTTAGGCCACTACGTTATAAAGCCCGCTTTGGCCGACGAAGATTATCCATGCAACCTTCTAGCTGAAGAAAAATAGCAAGAGGATATAAAATGAAGAATTTTCCACCCCGATACGCACTGTCTCTAGCCAATGACCAAAGCAAGCACGGTCGAACCAGGATTATGAGGAGGAGAAGATTAGTCGAAGAAGGAATGACCTGCTCAATTACATCAACGATTACAGCTCCATCTTATCGCAGAAGCCGAAGCAACCAGAGCAAAGCAGTCATTCAATTATCACTACGAGAAGCGACGCAAGGCCCCCACAATCGCCCGATCAAAGTGCCAGAAAAAACGTGTAATATAATAAATATATATATATAATAAATATATATTAAATATAAATATATAAATATATATAAATATATAATATATAATATATATAAATATATACTATATATTATATAATATATAAATATATATATTATATATACTATATATATATAATATATATATAAATAATATATATAATTAATTAATATATATATATTCATATTTATATAGTATATAATATATATAATATATATATATAATATATACATATATATATATAATATATATATATAATAATATATTATAATATAAATATATATATATATATATATATATATATACTAGTAATATATATAATATATTATATATATCATATATTATATATATATCCAGAAATCGAAATTCAAAATTACAATTATTCCAATAAACTCCCATGATAAAAATGCAAAAAAAATATTATTTATATGCATTAATCAAATGTAGAAACATCCTCAACATCCTCATTTTTCAAAAGAGGATTCGGAGCGGATGCGATGTGCATAAGTGAGGTGCGGCATGCGGATGCGGATGTCAAATTAGGTGCGGATGTTCGGATGCGGATATCATGTCCATCACTAATATATAATATATATAAATATATTATATAGATATATATATATATATATATATAAAAATATATAATACGATATATATATATTTTTGTTATTTTTAAAATTATTATTTATATTAAATAAATAACTTACTAAAGAGAATTTTATTTATAAGAATATTATAAAAAAATAAATAATATATAAAACTAATATATATATATTAATATATATATATATATAGTATATATATAATGCTAACCAAAGTTGGCCACTCAGGGCATTACCCATGAAGAGGGAATTTTCTTCTAAGTTTCTTGTAGATTTGTGACTCATAACGAGGTGTTGAGACCAGACTTCAAACACAATTCAATCGCTCTGCCATTATGCCACTTTTCGAATTAGTTAATGATAGCCCTCTTTTCCAGAATTATTATATTATATTATATTTCTTATTATTTATATTATTATATTATATATTATTATTATTATTATTTTAATCAAGGGAAACCAATGGGACATGAAGAAAAAGATGCTTTGATTCCGACAACTTTTCCTGCTACTTCAGCATCTTCCACAGAATCTTCATCTACATCTTCTTCAGCGCTGGATGGGACTATATCGCAGTTGTTTTACATTGCAGTAATATATATATATATAATATATATATAATACTATAATATATATATTATAATATATATATATATATATATAATATATATATATATATATATATTATAATATATATATATATATATATATATATATATAGAATATATATATATATTATATATATATATATATATATATATATATATATATATATATATATACTGTATATACTGTATATATATATCGAGAGAGAACTCACAATTTAATACTATAATTCCATTTTAAGATGGTTTGGGTTGATATTAGTAAGAGTATGAATAATTAAACCCATACTAAGGCACAATTCTTATTGTAGATTTCAAAGATGCTGTTGTGGTGATTAATGCTGGTTTTAAAATATCTCGGTATAAAATGTTTTTAAGATATACAGGTCAGGTCAGGTCAGTTCGGGTAACTGGTAACTGGTCTTAGCTATTAATAGTATAGTTAATATTATGTTTTTTTCCGTCATGTATTATCTTGATGAACTGAACTTACGATCTAGAAGCCCCCTAAACATTGGGGGACCTCAAAGGGGGTTCCTCAAAGGATTGGAGAATTGTTTCTGATCTATTGCAATTAAAATAGTAATAAAGAATGAAGGAATGGGAGTAAATATGAAAGGAAGTTAAGTGAAACGTAGTCTAAAATCTTAATTTTCCTTGTTTGTTTGTGTGGAACATCGCTTTTCTAAGGAATTCGAACATTTTTTTCCAAGAATTTAGCCTCCCCCCCGCTTCCTCCACCTACACAAGAAAAGGAAAAACTAAACATAAATGAAATTTTTACGTATTTTCTATTCTTCTATAATTTCTGTATCTATAATGGCTAAAACTTCGAGTTAAATATTTGTTAGTCCGCGACAACAAAAGATGATTAAAGAGAGTCCCTGATTTTAAAAATACAAAAAAAGAAAAAAAAAGTTAAATATCGCTGTCCTAGAATAACATTTTGAGTGACCTAATAAATCGAGAAATTACTTACTTTGAATGCACTACTAAACTATATTACTGTGGACAGACATACTAAATTTATATATATATATAATATATATTTATTATATAGATATATAATATATATTAATATATATATATAATATATATATATATAATATATATATATATATTATATATATATATATATATATATAAATATATATATAATATATATATAGTATAATATTATATATATATATATAGCGAACCG
>JABUQX010022493.1:2500-7500 GCA_015478945.1 Trachelipus rathkii | reverse complement strand
AATTGCAAACTGCTTTTTTAAAATGCTTTCTTAGAACGTGAATCATTTTACGAAAGTTCCAACGTCAGACCACTTGGTCCATCCTGTTCACAATCTTTACCAATGTCTCGTACTAAATATATGTAAAAGATTTCTTAATGCCAGTAAGAATAGCCTGCTTACAACAACTAAAGCTTGTATTTAGATTTACATGACAAAGACAATTTGCGTGATGTAAAAGTATAATCTTGGATTTCAAACAAAAAAAAACTTCTCAAAAAAGTCACTTCGAATGAAAGTAATATCTTAAAATTCAACTGAAAGTCCAGACTTTGCTAACAAAATGACAGAAAGATATTAAGAAAAAGTTCCTCTAAGTACAAGCCGCCAAGGCTGCTTCATCATTGGATCCTTAGTAAATTTCATTCAGCCAGAACAAGGAAACAAAAATTTGGCTTTATTGCTAAGGCATTGTTACCCAATAGCCGAATCACAAATTCTGTGCACTGATAAAGCAAAAGCACAATGCACTCTACTTTGCAGTGAAGCTCATTCCACCCTTGAATTAAAATTCAAAATATTTTTGGATGGTGACTGTTCTTCTAAGAGACTTGATGAATTTTTTTATTCTATAGTACCTGGGAATCAATGTTATGCGGAATTGTGGCAAATTATTTAATTAGACTGATATTTTCCCATGGACGAAAATCGACATGAGAGGAGGGTTTCTGTAACTAAAAGAACTTTTAGGGAGAAATCTGAAAAAACATGTCTCGATTCTCAAAGAACAGTGCCACAATGCTATAATGATCCCATGAAAAGTTTCATAAAAGTTCCATCACTCAAAAAATTTGAAAATTGTAGGAGCTACCCATAAGATATATGAAGAAACACTCAAAAAAAAAGAAAATATCATACTGATCATAAACATTGAAGAGCAGAGAAAGATGTTAAAAACTGAAAGCTTTGACAGAACAAGACGGCTTAAATCATAATTCAATGCTTGAGAAGAAAAAAGTTAACCTAAATCTTCCCATTTAGAACTTTTGTGATCAGTGGACGTTATTCAACCTTAGCTTTATTAAGTATCTTTAAATTTTTATTTTCTTTTGTATAAATAAAACTGTTACTTTGGAAAAAATAAAAAAAGTGCTTTGGACGGCTATGTAAGGTATAGGCCGATTACTAAAAAAAATAAAAAAAAAAAAAAAAATTAAAAATTCAGCTCTCATGACGAGACAATTTTGAAGTAAAATTTCAAGAATTTAATGTTTGAATGTACTGAGTAATAGGCTGCAATTAATGATTAATAGATGTTTTATAAGCCAAAGAATAACGACACACGGCGTTTTCAGGGAAAATTTGCGAATGTTGGTCTGGATAGTCCAGAATTCAAATTTAAAGTAGACTTGCATTCGTGCTAGATTTACTGTTTGTTTTTAAACAATTGGATTCAGCTGTTGTGATGAGCATATGTTTGAATAAACAGAAATCAAAAAATAACAAATATTTACATACAAATAAGTTATCAACCTTAATTGTGATGAGTATCCATTTGGAAACAAATTAGACTTCCTAAAGCCCCGATTTACTAAATTAAACAATTCACCAATTACAACGACACCAAGCCCCATCTTGTTTGTTATATATTTTTTCTACAGAACGTGCCTTAAACTTCGGCGAAGCAACGGAAATATCAACTTACAAAAATTACGGAAAATTCCATACGTTTTGTGCACAATCGTTCTTGCCGACTTTTCGATAGATGACAAAAAAAACGAACGCAAACTCGACAGCACGTCACGTTTCGTAAAGCACATTTCTTGCTTCCACGTACACGGCTATAGATTATATATATATATATATATAATATATAAAATATATATATATATATATATAGATATATATATATAATAATAGTATATATTATTATAATATATAATAATATTAATAATTTATTAATATTTAAAATTAAAAATTATTTTTTTCTGAATAAAACAGTGAGTGAATCTATAATCCTGCGAGGCAGTTATGACCTGGCACCGCTTGCAGTGTAGAGATTAGTATGTATCATAAACATGTGCTTCGATACTATAATATAATAATATATAGCATATATATATATATATACGTATAAAATTATAATATCAAAATATAATCATATACTATGTAGAAATAATATATATAATATATATAATATACGTATATTAGGCCAATAGATAGGAGTAAAAGTATCGGCTATCCGATATCTATGCCAACTCAAATGGCTAAACATGCCATCAATAAAGTGAAAAAATTGTGATACTGTGAAAAGACAAACGTCGTATCGGACGAAATTTGTATCGGTGCAACACTAATATAATATATATTATATTATATAATATATATATATATATATATATATATATATATATATTATATATATATTAGAATATACAATATTATATATATATATATAATTTATATATTTATATATATATATATATATATATTATGAAAATTTAACTTTAAATTGAAATAAATTTTATATTTTGTTTAATTCGGTTTGTTTCGTATGTTTCGTTAGGTAAGGTTAAAAAAGGACATAAATATTATTTCATTATTATTATTATTATTATTATTATTATTATTATTATTAGTTATTATTATTTTATTAATTGTTATAGTATAATTATTATTATTATTATTATTATTATTATTATTATTATTATTATGATTATTATTTATTATATTATTATTCATCTGTGACAAATGACCCCATTTTGGGATTGAATTATATATATAAAAAAAAAAATACCTTTTATACATATATATCTATTATATATATATATATATATATTATATTTTTAAATATAAAAAATATATAAATAATATATATTCGTTAAATGAAAAAAAAGGTTATATAAGATTATATATATATATATATATATATAATATATAATATATATATCAAATACTATTAGAAAATCGAAGTTGCGATAGCCCTGTAAGAAATTAGTATTTCAAGGCGATTATTTGATATCAAAGGACAACCTTCACGCTTTAAGCTTAGACATGTATTTGTCCGGTTGCATTATTAAGAACGTGAAACTGGGCGATAAAGAAAAACCATGTACACGTAGACATTACGTTAAGTTGTATAGAAAGAAGTATTATTTTCAAATTGCAGCCGCTATATTAGGCCGATGTTCTGTGTATGGTGCCATAAAGTTATAAGAGACACAGCTGTGATGCTGAAAGATTGCCATCAATGATCTGTAGGCCCACGTTCTGTATCTATCACCAGTTAAATCTATAAGAGCGTTTGAGGCGCTCATATAGACGAAACATTGTCTTATGTCCAAGCGTTTAAAACGCGGCGTTAAAAGCGCCTATCTATCACCAGTTAAATCTATAAGAGCGTTTGAGGCGCTCATATAGACGAAACATTGTCTTATGTCCAAGCGTTTAAAACGCGGCGTTAAAAGCGCCTATCTATCACCAGTTAAATCTATAAGAGCGTTTGAGGCGCTCATATAGACGAAACATTTTATGTCAGCTGAATAAATCACTGGTAGTACTTTGTTACATTTATATTGAGTTTTGAAAGCACTCATTGACCTACTTCAACTAGATTTTGTTTCGCGGCGTCAGAAACGACGCGTTTTAAATGCACTAATTCTATTCAACTGAGGTTTGCGCCGCAGCGTCATTAACGCGGCGTTTTAAACGCATTCATTGACCTATTCAATTGGCGTTTGCGCCAGCAGCGTCAGAAATGCCGAGATTTAAGTGCACTCATTGACCTAGCTATTCAACTGGGGTTTGGGCAGCAGCGTCAGAAACGCTACGTTTTAAACGCTTGTGTAGAAAGGATCTAAATAAAAAATAGATAAATAAATAAATAACACAACTTTTATTTTCTAAATTGATAGAGTCTAAATCATATTTTATAATTGCATAGCGTATGCGGTAATCAACCTGACTAGTGTTTCAAAGTTCTCGGGTTCGATTCACAGAGTGAAACTTTCTAGAAAAGCTGCCAGTTAATTAAGAAGTTGCCAATTTTTTTAAATTAAAAAAATTAAGTTAAATTATAAAATAAAATCTCTAAAAAATAAATAAATAAATAAATAAATAACTTTTTAAATTGTAAAAGAAATAAACATCAAATTCCCTATCTTTCCCTCACTTACATATTAAAAATTTATTATATATATTTATTTATTTATTATTTATTTATAATTATTTATTATTTATTTATTTACTACTTATGGCGAATTTCTTTTTCTTCTTCATCAAATATTAGTAATGGAGGTTTTAGGTCGAGGTTTATGGAAGGTTTTAAGTCGAGGTTTATGAAGGTTTTCTTTTTTATTTGATTTTTCTTAAATTTTATTTGTGCCGAGACTGATCCCACATGCGTTGTTGGACGAACTTTTCAGCGAACCTTTTAAAACGAGCACTGCATGTATTTATTGGTCATTTTGGGGTCAAATATTCGTTTATTCGGACCTGGTTTGCCATAAATGAAATGTTTTCCATTGCTTATCGGTAAAATGATACATAAAAAGATGATTATCTATTTATCTATCTATCTATCTATCTATCTATCTATCTATTATCATCTATCCTATCTATTCTAATCATCTATCTATCTATCTATCTAATCCATATTCTATTTCTATCTATCTATCTATCTATCTATCTATCTATCTATCTATCTATCCTTGATATGAAAATTTTTCCTTAATTTTCTGTTAAATAAAAATTAAATAAAATTACTTTAAAAAGAAATTTTTATCTCTCTCGTCAAATGATAAAATGCTCTTATCTGTTCAATCTTTTATTACCGTTATTACGCAATTTGATAGTGGTTGTTACAGTGGTGGCATTAGTGGCATTTTTCGCTTTGCCTTTAGTGATTCTTTGATCGATAAGCTTTTAAAGGAAGAATTTTTAGAGCTTCTCTTTTGATCTATGAAGCGTTATAGGAAATTTCTTTTTTTTTTAAATTCAGGAAAGTTTTTTTTTTCTTTTTT
>JABUQX010022492.1:0-27776 GCA_015478945.1 Trachelipus rathkii | reverse complement strand
TTTACCCTTCTTCACACCACCACAACTCTCTCTAATACGTTCAATTCCCATGTTATCAATTCTTTTCACACCTAACCGCCTAAGATTGTCCATATGGACACATTTGAACTTTAATCTATACCTCTTATTCAGAGACCATTAGTCTCACTACTAAACATTAACAACCAGTAACAACTATCCTCATGTAAGACCTAGCGCACTCAAGACCTTAGTCCCTTTACATCCACCAACCGATTTAATCGCACCAGCCACTTCCTGCATCGCAACTTTCTACTCACTCTGCATCATCCTTTACCTTTTCATCCAACATATATCCTAAAATTTAAACTCAACACTTTTCCAGCTGCTCACCTCTAACATAACTTCACCCCGAGGACTGTCCTCACTCACAAACCAAACCTTACTCTTTATCTACGTTTACTTTCCAAACCTCTCCTTTTTACACACCCTGCCCAAAACCTCTACACCAATCCTCTCAACTCTCTTCAGATTCACCACACAAAACCAAATCATTCCGCATATAAAGAGGTAAGGGCATCCCTCCACTCACCTCTATTGCTCCATATTCTAACACCAAGTTCCTGCCACCCCCATTATTATTATATATATATATATATAGTATATATATAATATATATACTATATATATATTATAATATATATATATATATATATATAATATATATATATTATAATATATATTATATATAATATATACGGAATATATTAATATATATATATATTTATATATATATATAATATATATAATATAGTATATATATATATATACTATATATATATATATTATAATATAATTATATATTATAAACTATATATATTTATATATATATTATATATATATTTATATGATTCTTTCTTTCTTTCTTTTATCTTCCTTTATTTTCCCAAGAATGGGAGTAGAGTGCGTGACGAGCATGCGGGAAAAGAAAAGCAGTTAGAAGAGCATGGACATAAGTCGAAAGAAAGCCCAGCCTTACGCCCCCCTCAGTACCATTAATTAGCGAGAACTCATCGCAGTCAGAAAATCCACCCTAAAGCTTCATGGACAGCGATGGAGACCCTCACTATGGTAGACGTCAACTGTAAGGGTTCATCCCTTGGCCCAGGTGGGCCACAACCATACCCCCTCAACAATCCCCCGCCATTCACTCCTGTTATACACCTTTCTTCTCGCCTCTACCCAAAACTCACATTTCTCTCCTTCAGACATTCGTTTCACCGACTCAATCCACTTTCTCTTCGGTCTCCAGCGGTCGGTCCCAACACACTTCTCCACTATACATCCGCTTTAACCAACCGACTAAATCATCTATCCTTTCCACATTGACCAAAACCATCTCAACATACTTTCATTTATTTCTCTCATTTACCCGCTTAAGCTCGCACACCAGCAGCCATCTCTCTAATACGTCATTCCTCATTTTATTACCATGTCTTCTCACACTAGCAGCCCCTAGATTGTCCATCTGAAACACATTGAGCCTTTAGATCTATACTTACTTATTCAGACCTAGTCTCACTACAATACAATAACACAGGTAACAACATAACCTCATGTAAGACTAGCACACTCAAGACTAGTCCCCTTACATCACCCAACGATTTAATTGCACCAGCAACCTTCTGCCATTCACAACTTTTTCCTACAGCACTCTGCATCATCCGTTTCCCTCTCATCCAACACACCCTAAATATTAAACTCAGACACTTGCTCCAGCAACTCACCATTCTAACATAACTTCACACTGAAGAGATGTCCTCACTCACAACCATAACTTACTTCTTATCTACGTTACTTGATCCAAAAACCCCTCCTTACATACCCTGCCAAATCTCTCTACCAATCCTTCTCAAACTCTCTTTCAGATTCGCCACACAGAACCAAAATCATCCGCATATAAATAGGTAGGGCACCCTCCATTCATCTCCATTCTCCATCATTTTCTAACACCATTTCTGCCATCCCCCACCTCGAAATTCTTTCATAACCCCATCCTTATTCAAATTGAATAACAACGGAGACATAACACAACCTTGTCTCACCCCGCTATTAATTCTAAATCAATCACCATTGACACCATTTTATTCTTACACACGCTTCACTATCGTCAGTACATACTTTTGATTCTATTTCGGAAGGCCTACCACCAACACCATAATCACTAATACCTGCATAAGCTTCCCGAACTTCCCTATTAACGCCTGTTGTAAATCCATAAGACCTAATATAATTTTTCTTCTTCTCCTTCATTTTCAATCATTGTTTCAATGAAAAGATTTGATCCACACATTCCTCTACCACTCCTAAACCACCTTGTTCTCCAACAATCAGTCCCTCAGTCACTCGACGCCCTCTTTCGACAAAATACCAGCATATACCTTCGCTACAACACTCAAAAACTTATTCCCCTATAATTTCTACAGGTCCCCTTTTCTCCCTTACCCTATATAAGCGTACTATTACAGCTCTCCTCCAATTAGCCCTTGGAACTATTCCCTCTATAAAAACGCTTTATTACAACAACTTCAAACCAATCAATCAGCCATTCTCGCTCCGCTCTTGCATCATTTCACTAGCTAATTTCATCTATTACCTGCAGATTACCATTCTTCAACTTCTCACTCTACCCATAACCTCTCCGTGTGAGCGTGAGAGTAACCTCATTGCCCCTAGTTTATTATATAGAATGAAACAAGAAAACCACACAACATTCACTAATACATTAGGCAATCGTAGAAAATGGTGCCAGATTTTCGAACGTAGTTCTTTTCCACACTCCCCTTCACATCCATTTCATCATTTACAAACGCACCATCCCTATTCATTATTCTAAGCCAGCGAATTCCCCTTAATTCTCATTCTTAACCTTTCGCGCTTCGGTCCAGAAAAGCTTCCTATTCCCTTGTAGTCCTCATTCATTCCTCCTTCCACAACTGTTCATTACCTCTTTTTCCTTCCTACGTATGCACCTTTTAGTATTATTCTTTTTCCGTCCTTATATAATTCCAAGCATCTTCTTTTAACTTCTCATTTGCTTTTAGTACATTCACCACGCTTTCTTTTTACCTTTAACCGCTTTTATCACTTCTTCATTCCACCACTCCTTGTTAACATTCTTACTTCCTACTGAAGGGGTTAAGGTTCCTTTGCACTAGCTAACAATTGCTTCCTGCATTTGCCCCCAGACTTGTCAGTATCAACTCGCTTCACATTCAAGCCGATTTACAGCGAGCGCCTCTTACATACTTATCCTTATTGTCTTATTCACTTTAATATCTCACTCTTAATTTTACCTACTTCTTTCGTATCACCTTCCTCTCCATCCAAGCCCCCACTAACTTATTTTACATTAGAACAATATAATGATCCGATAAATCCCATTCCTAAACCCACCCTCACTGATTTAAACATCCAACACATACTTTCAACATCTCCTCTTCACCACACAAAATCAATCATTACTTTTCACTTCGATTACCATCATCTAACCTACACCAACTCTAGTATACTTATGGATACTCTTGTGTTTAAAAGAAAGTATTACTTACACACATACCTCTCTCTTCACAGAAATCAATCACCTTCCTACCATTCTCATTTTCTTCCCCCACCCCAAAACCACCTGTTATACCATCCCTTTTTTGATCACCTATCCAACCATTCAGGCTCCCCAACACTACCAATTGAAGCTCCTACTCACCCATCCAGAGCATCATTCATATCTATCCCAAAAAATCGTACTCTCTTCAACGTTTCCTCAGATGGACCATATATGGTTCCAACCACACATACCTTGACCTTTTCAAACTTAATTTAACCACTAGAATTCTGGCTACTCACACACACAAAAAATCTACCATAGCTCTGTACACAAGTCCATCATCAAAATTGCAACTCCTTCTCTCCCTCTCTCAGTTCATTTCCACACCAGCACGCACAAATTTCACACCACCACACCACTCATTTTCACCGTTCCTTTCATCTTTGTTTCCAGTCACAGCGAGCAAATCAAAATTTCCTTTCCTAAATACATCCATCACCTCTTCTCCTCTTCTCCTCAACATTTAATTCCTCTGACATTCCATGTACCCATACTTTTCAATCCAATTTCGCCGAAAATTAGAAGCCGTTTACGGCGATCACGGCCATCTCCGTGGCATGCATTCAGCATTCCTAGCAAGAATAGGTGCGTAGTGCGCGTAGCCAACCAAACTTACACTGTTCCAGTGTTCGAATCCCGCTGATGAGAGTAACAATCTCCTGTGACATCACTTCATTTAATGGGCGGCCAGGCCTTTGAGATCAGCATTTATGGGATGAGAAAAACCGAGGTGCTTTTGAAAACACGTTTGAAGCGTTTCTTTTTATCGGGATTTGGATAGGCCTAGTGCGTTAAAAGATCGGTACTGTTAACTCAGCACTCGAGTCCAGTGTTCGAATCCCTCTGACGATGGAGAAAAAATCTCCTTTGACTCATTTCATTATATATATATATATATATATATATATATATATAATATATATATATATATATAATATCATATTATATATATATAATATAATATATATATATATATATTATATAATATATATATATATATATATTATATATTATATATATATATTGAAAAGAATTATAAAATGAGGAATGAACTTATTAGAGAAGATGTGTGTGTGTGTGAAGAACGGCGTAATACGAGAGAATAAATGAAGGTTTGTTGAGAGTGTTTGGTCATGTGGAAAGGATGAAGAAATGTCGGTTGGTTAAGCGGAGTATAGTGGAGAGTGTGGACCGCAGCCGGCTGGGCAGACGAAGAGAAAGTGATTGATCGGTGACCGAATGTCTGAAGGAGAGAAATGTGAGGTTTGGCATGAGGGCGAGAATAGAAAGGTGCATAATAGAGGAGAATGGCGGGGTTTTGGTGATGGGCGTATGGTTGCTGGCCCACCTGGCGCCAGGGCGGATAAACCCTTACATTACGATTTACCATTAGTGAGGGTCCGTGTCCGCCCGGTCCATGATGCGCATAGGAGTGGCATTTTCTGTCTTGACAGCCTCACTAATTATGGTACAGAGGGGGCGGTAAGGCTGGGCTATCTTTTCGACGTTTGTCATGTTCTCTCGTACTGCTTTTCTTTTCCGATGCTTGTACAGCACTTTACCCCAATCTTTGGGGCAAAGAGGAAGGTGAAGAAGAAAAGAAAGAATATATCTATTATATATTATATATATTTTATACTATATATATAATATATATATATATATAATATATATATATATATAAATATATATATATATATATATAATATATATATATATGTATATTATATTATTATATATATATATATATATATATATTATATAATATCCAATAACATTTTATCCATTTGGCCCATTTTACCCTCTTTTTTTTTATAGGGGAAAAACTGTTTTTTATAATAAAACACGGGTGGGTTGGGCAATTTAAAAAAAAAACAACTGGTGTTTCTTTTTTTTGCAACCCTGCTAAGAAGTGATAATTTCTAACAGAAGTCAATTTAAGTTTCTCTTTATGAAATAATTAATATTGCCATGAATGTATTTCTCTATTTTAAAACGATTTTGACTTTTCACTACGCCTGGTTTGGAAATATATTTTTATTATTTCTTCACAAGAATATTTTATCGAAAGTTTAGGTTAGTTTTGTTTTGTATATTGAATTCCATCTTTTCCTTCTTTTAAGGTGATATTACATTTCGAGTTTTGCAATACATTCGAAACAAGATGGGGGAAACGAGCTATCCTGTGGACGAAAGCTCGAAACTATTAAATTACGAAAAAGATATTTACTCGGAGGAAAAAACGGATCACGAAGATACCAAGGATAAATGTAAGGTTTGTTGATTTTATTTTGTTTTTGTTTTTTTAGATATTTTTTTTTCCTCTCTGAGCTCTTTGCTCAAATGAAAGGGCAACAGTACTTGTTATGTAATTCAGTTGTATTCTCATTTTATTATTATCATTATCATCGTCACCCATCTTCTTACCCCAGACTGTTGGTAAGGTGCGTCACATGCACCGGAAACAAAAATAGTAGAAAAATATGACGCAAGTCGAAAAGAAAGCCCAGCCTTACCACCACCCCCTTAATACCCTTAAGTGAGAACTCGTCGCAGTCAGAAAAATCTACTCTAGGGCTTCACGGGACTGCGACGAACCCTCCCTATGGTATCTCGTCAATGTAGAGTTAATCCCTTGGCCCAGGTGGGCCACAAACCATACCCCCTCACAAATCCCCGCCATTCACTCCTATTAAAATGGGAGCCGAAGCCGGGGTTGTATAATTTTGTCATAATGGAGCTGGAGACATGCAATTTGAAAATCGTGGAGCCAGAATCTAAGCCGAGTATTTTAAAAGATAATTTGGAATCAAAGCCGAACATGGAACCCGCAAAAAGAAAAATGACCGTCTTCGAAACCCTGATTCACCTTTATATACTAAAATCCCCAATCTGAAAATATGATTCAAGCATACGTTTATGAAACATCAACTCTCTTCAACATGTGGGTGATAAAATTTAAGTTGGAGAAGAAAGTATGAAAAATTGTTAAAAGAGGAAACGGCTTTTGGAAAAATATACCTAATCTCCCCAAAAAGAGTTCTAAGCAGGATTCCGAAGCTAATAATTTGTTTTTTTCATCTCTGGCTCTAGCTCCAGCGCTAGCTCCAACTCCATAATTTTAAATTTACTCTGCTCCGGCTAATTTGTTTAAATTCCAGGTTACTGTTTGCGACTTAAGCGAAAGCATGTTATCTGTTGGTAGAGAACGAGCTACGTCACTTGGTTATAATGACAATATTGATTGGGTTTGTGGAAATGCCCAAGAATTACCATTTCCAGATGACACGTTCGATGCATACACTATTGCCTACGGGATGAGGAATGTGGCTGATATACCAAAGGTAATGTTCATGCTTTTTAGATTTTTATTTTTTTTTACTCTTTCCTTTTTACTCACCTTGGTCAGTATTAAAGTTTTTTAGAATTTTGGCACTAATTTATTAAAGTTTTTTTTACAATATTGGCACTAATTTATTAATTTATATTTTGTTTTATGCTGTAATTCAGCATACACTTAAAAATGTTTAAATTATTTTTAATATTTTATTAAAGTTTTTAATTCATATTCTTTATCATGATTGACTACATCTTATAGACAGACTTGAGGAATTTTCATTTAAAATCACTTGGCAATAGTGGGTCCATAAAAGTTAGTTAAATTTAAATTCTTTTTATTTTTATTTTCGTAGTTCTACTTTAAAAGTGAAAATATTTTCTCAAAGTTTGAGGTTTTTCATGCTGTCTTTAATAGAAAGTTATTTTTTTAAAATAAGCTGATGTTTTATTGCTTGTTTTAACATGAATACACCAGAAGGGAAAAGATATATTTGAACTACATTTGTGTTGGACTTATACCTTGAATCATAAGTTAAACAGGTTTAGATGAAATTACTGGTGAAATGATCAAGAACGGAGGCGAAATGGTGATTGATTGGATTTGGAAGTTGTGTAAAAAAGCGTTTATGGAGGATATAGGTGAAGCAGTAATAGTACCCTTATATAATGGTAAGGGAGATAAGGGTAACTGTAGGAATTATTTGGGAATTAGTTGTAGGGAAGATATATGCTGGTATTTTGGTTGAGAGAGTGCGTCGATGACTGAAGGACTGATTTGAAGAACAAGTTCGTTTAGGAGGTAGAGGATGTGTGGATTCAATCTTCTACATTGAAACAAATGACTGAAGAAAAATGAGGAAGAAGGAAGAAGAGAAATTGTATTTAGTTTTATGGATTTGCCACAGGCGTATATGATAGGATTAATAGAGACCGTATGGCAGGTGTTATTGATATATTGTGTTAATATGATGTAGCTTCTGAATGAAATCAAAAGCATGTGTGACGATAGTGAAGCGTGTGTAAGAATAAATGTAGTCGAAAGTGATTGGTTTAATATTAATAGCGGGATGTGTTAGGTCTCTTTGGTTATTCAATTTGATATGGATGGGTTATGAAAGAACTAGAGGTGTGGGTGGCGGGTGATGGTGTTAGAATGATGGTGAGAATGGAAGAGAAGTGGAGGGTGCCCTACCTATTATATTCGGATTATTTGGTTTTGTGGCGAATCTGGAAGGGAGTTTTAGAGGATTGTAGAGAGATTTGCAGGGTGTGCAAAAGGAAAGATTTAAAGTAAACGTAGATAAGAGTAGTAAGGCAATGGTTGTGAGTGACGACATCTCTCGGTGTGAAGTTATGTTAGACGGTGAGCAGCTGGAACAAGTGTCTGAGTTTAAATATTTAGGATATATGTTGGATGATAAGGGAACAGATGATGCTGAGTGTAGTAGGAAAGTTGTGAATGGCAGGAAGGTGGCTGGTGCAATTAAATCGTTGGTGCATGTAAAAGGACTAAGTCTTGAGTGACGCTAGTGGTCTTACATGAGGTATGTTGTTACCTGTGTTAATAATTGTATAGTAGTGAGGGACTATGGCTGAATGAGAGTATGGATCTTAAAAGTATCAATGTGTTCAGATGGACAATTTTAGGGATGTGTTAGATGTGAGAAAAATTGATAAAATGAGGAATGAACATATTAGAGAGTTTTGTGGTGTGAGGAAAGGGGCAAATGAGGAATAAATGAAAGTACGTAGATGGTTTGGTCATGTCGGAAAGATGAATTAATATCGGTTGTTAATGGATGATATAGTGGTGAGTATTGGAATCGACCGCACTGGGGACCGAAGAAAAAGTGAATTGATCAGTAAGAAATGCCTGGAGAAGAAATGAAAGTTTGCAAGGCTAGAAGACATGCCGTATATAATAGGACGTGAATGCGGGTATTGATGAGGGGCTATTATGGTCCACCTGGGTCAAGGGATGAACCCTACATTGACGAGATGCCATAGTGAGGGTCCGTCGCAGTCCCGTGAAGCTCTAGGGTGGATTTTCTGATTGCGACGAGTTCTCAGTAATAGGTATATAGAGGGCGGTCATACTTGTGTCATATTCTTCTACTACTTTTCTGTTTCCGGTGCATGTAACGCACCTTAAACCCCAGTTTTTGGGAGAGAAGGTGGATGATAATAATAGATACTAATAATATAATAGCAATATGCTGATGATTTCATAATTACTGTAACAATATAATTTACTATTTCGTCCTCGTTCCCTTACAGGCATTGTCTGAGGCCTATCGAGTACTGAAACCAGGAGGGCGCTTCATGTGTCTTGAATTTAGTCTCGTCGAGAACTCTTTAATAAGAAGGTAGGAAGGAATCGTTGGGAAATGTTGCACCTGTTTCTATTAATGATATCTGAAAACATTTTTAGCTTATGTTTAATATATAGTTGAATCGATGAGTGGGAAAACAGTACTGGTCCTAAAACTTCATTCTGAGATATTTTCAGAAATATTTTTTGTTTTCCTATGTAATTAATACTCAACGCTATGACTAGCTGATACAATATCAGGTTATCTTGTATTAGTAATGCTCTTTATCTCAACGTTTAGTTCTATGCATTTAGCATTGATTTATGGTATCTAAAAATGGCTGACTTTGGACTAGTACTGTTTTTCCGCTTACCGATTCAGTTAATGTTATAGAACAATTAATTTTAGTATCTAACGAACTTTTCATGTGTACAGTATCACCTTCCTGCCGATAGAAGAATTTAAATTGAAAAAGATTGTTCTATATCTAGGATACGTTTTAAAAATTACCACAGATCATTGCCAAAATTTTCTTACTGTTTTTGTGTTAAAATTTATTTAAAATCTTCCAATTTCTCAAACTCATTTCACTACATATCGTCGATCTGTTGCTAAACCCACGAATGTATAAATTTGCTATTTTTCACTTTATGTGCACTGGCAACATCGTTGTCCTTCAAAGTTTTCAATGCGGGAAGCGCGAATGTTTTCGGAAAGGTATAAACCCACCCACGACCGGGTTCATTGTTTACTCCGCCGCACGTTCCAATGCCTATTACGATGATATGTCAGGATCCTTCCCATGGAGTTAGTTGGGTTCCATTTTTAAAATGAGACTAATGTGGACCATAGGGATAGTAGAACATGGAATCGATATATGAGCAATTTTATATGTTGTTTGAATATTTTTTTATTTTTTTTATTAGTGTTTATGACCTCTACTCGTTTCAACTAATACCTGTGATGGGACAGATAATTGCGGCAGATTGGGACAGTTACCAGTACCTTGTGGAGAGTATTCGAAAGTTTCCCGACCAGGTTAGTTTGCTTATTTTTTTAATGATTTAGTAGTAGTAGTAGTAGTACAAGTGAAGGAGTGGGAAGGAAAGTAAATAAACTTTGCCCAATCCCTTGAGGAGCACAAAAAACGTTCGTTGTTGATCTTTTCATTAGCCTTTAGTTGAATTGGAAATCCTTTTATCCCCACTACTCACTGGTCGGGAGATACGGGGGAGCAAATCGCTCACTTGACTAGCGTGAAGTGAAGAGGACGTCCGTTCCTTTCAAAGACGAAATTGATACCCATTTTACCCAAACCACAATTGAATAAATGTCTTTCTCACTCTTGGAACGCGAGTGGAAGTCTATACTTGTACCTCTAACTTGCCAGGCGTATACCTAACAGTCGACGATACGCTTCATTATGTTTTTAATATTTTCGTTTTTCTTTTCTTTATTATTAATTGTTTTACTTTATTTATATATATATATATATATTTTTTAAATTGATATTTAATTTATTCCAGAAGACCTACAAATCCATGATAGAAGAGGCAGGGTTCAGAAACGTTTTGTACGAAAACTTAACATTTGGTGTCACTGCAATTCACAGCGGCTTCAAAATTTAAGACGTTTTTCAAATAGTATTATATATTAATTTTTATTTATTTTTTAATTAAATATATTTTAAAAATTGTAATGCGAGATATTTTGTTTCCTTATTAATTTGTGGCTGAGGAATGATGTAAATGACCATCTGAGCTTTTGATGCTCATGCAGACATTCTACTATCCTTTATTAGTTTTATTATGATTTCATTCAGGAATGTTCGTTATCCTTCCTTTGTGAAATTTTCGTTAAACAACGAATAATTAGCTCGTCTCTTTTTTTTTCTTTTTTTTTTATATATGCTTGGCTTATATCTTGATTCACCAAGTTGTCAAGATAACTTTTCACCGCAAAGCAACTAGGCACTAGTTAAGATTTTCCGCCCTCAAACTTGTTGTGAAAGACATATATGCATTTTTAGAAACTTTCCAATAGAAGAGAAAAGATTTTGATTTGTGGATCTTTGCTCGATTCTTCAAGGTTTTTAAAGAATCTTTTATCGTGGTAAGTGTATACTATTGTAACGAAAATTAGATTAAGCTTAAATCGGCTTAAAACTTTTGTTAATTAATATATATATCTTTTTCAAATTCTCTTATGATGAAAAAAATTAAACTTAAAAGGCAAATTTCTATTTGCTGATGTTTCGCAGTTCAGATGAAGACGAGCTTTACTAGAAAATGGTAGTGCATGCTGTTTCCTTTTCTTAAATAATTAACAACCAGATGGGGCTAAATATAAAAATAAAAGTAAGTCTTTACTTAGAAAAAATATTCATACAATTTGAGATTTAAAACTTATAATACAATTTGAAATATTAAATCGTACTAAAATTTTTATAAATTTAAGAAATATATGGGAAATGAAATATGGGAAAAATCGATCGAGCTGCTAATATTATAAAAAATAGAGGTGTATCATTAAAATTGCAGATAAGTTAGATGCAAGACTACTGTTTCTGTGAGAAACATCAGAATTCCCAAAAACAATTTTTGTTTGGGTATTAGTAGAAAAATTTTCGAAGTTACCTGGCTGTGCTCATCTATGTTCTAACAGCCAGCAGAAGGGTGACCACCGTGATTCTTATAATTATAATAAATCTCAAAATCTTTACCAAATAAATTATTTATACATTTTACAATGTGGTCTAGTTTTATTCTTATGATAGTTAAGATTAGTCTTAGACCAACCGTTTTACGATTACACTTGTGACTACCTGATGTAAGACTGAAAACTACAATTTTTTTTTTCAAACCAGCTAAATTATCCTTATGGAATAATTTGATATTGAATATTTGGACGATTATGATTTTGTGATCAATATTTAGTTGGTTGGCTTCAAGCATTTTAGGCACTTACACTTAGTTAAACATTACAAAGCACCAATTAAGTTTTAAATACAAAGACTAGAAATCTTATTGTATAGTAGTGACCAGTGAGTGAGGATGTGTTAATTTTTGCTCTCCAATTTTACTAATATAATTTGTGTATTTGAAAGTGAATTTAGTAAACAAATTAGTGTTGTGTATCTAATTACACTACTGTTGTGTATTTAACTACAGTCATTAACAATTGTTATATTAATTTTGTGATAATTTAAATTTGATAGGCTAACATAGGTAAGAGATTTACTATTTTCTGTGTCTGTGTTTATTTGGATTCTTAAATAGACTCTGTATTTAAATACAGTCTTTATTAATTGTTACTTTAATTTAGTGATAATTTAAATTAAATTAGGTTTTCCAGTCACAGACTACAGTTAAGCCTACCTTATAACTTTTATATATCCCTGGCCTAGGCTAAGCTAAATTTAGGCTTGTTTAAATTTTTAACCTATTTTAAAGAGATTAGTTTATTTCTTTTTAGGCTTTAGTGATATTTAAACTGTAGTTGGTAAAATAATAGGTACAGGTTAGTAAGCTAATAATAATTTAAAGTATGTATGCTCTGTGTGATAACTGTGGGACTGTGAGAGGTGAATATGTGGATAGCTGCCCTGTTTGTGTTTTGAATGCAGAGAATGTGTTTTTAAGGAAGGAGATTGCAAGACTGAGTGAAGATATGCATGGATTGAAAGAAGAAGTATTTGAGTTGAGAAAGGAGGGAAGTGTTAGGAAAAAGGTTAGTAGGGATGTCGAGGCGAGGAGGAAGCGGGATATGGGTAGACGGGAATAGTGATTCACCTAGGCAGGAAGATGAGAGGGAAAAGGATAAAGTAGTTGATAATAGGTCTGCAGATGAATATAGAGTTGTGTTAGCTAGAAATAATAATTTAAAAGATAGATCTCGAAAGCTCAGTCAGCCTGTGACTGCAGTAACAGGTTCGGGACTGTCTTCCAGATGGGAGGGATCAGAGAGGCCAATGGTAATGCTGAGTTTTCTAAAGGAAGACTGAAACATTGCTAATTGGAGACTCCATGACACGATACCTAGATAGGACTTTTCAAAAGAATAAAAGAAATGATTGAGAGTATGTTATCCAGGTTCCAGAGTGGTGATATCGTGGATAGGATAGATAGAGAGATCGATTCTACAAAATTCAGATATGATTGTGCATGTGGGTACAAATGATAGGACATAGAAGGTCAGAAAGAATTAATAGCAGATTATAAGATTGATTCAGAAGATGAAAGCTGGGGTGGAAAGAAGGTGATGACGGGGATTTACCTAGTTAGGTGCAGGTCAGAATGGGAGTAGGGCTTTAGGGTGCAAATGAAAGGGTTAGAAATATGTTTTTCAGAAAATATTAGTTTTGTGGAGTGAATTTCTGGATAAAGATCTTTTGCAGCAGATGGAGTTCACTTTAGTGTAAAAGTGTTGGGCTTTTCAGTACCAGTTTGGAGATTTGTTTAGCAAAAAACTAGGTAAAGCTGGGGGTGGTGGCTGCCCAGACAGGCCATAGCAATGGTAACTATAATAGTGTGAGATAAATAAAGCTAGTGTTGTTATAGGTTCAAATAAGGATGATGATAATAAAATAACAAAGTTACTGAGGTCATTTTGAATATCAAATGCTCATAGCCTTAAAATAAAAAGATGAGCTGATTAGTTATACCATAAATGAGAATTTGTATTTGCATAACTGAGGCATGGGTTAATGAAGAATTATATGGAGACTCCTTTCAGTACATTCACTTTATTTATACCAGCGTAGAGGAAAGAAGGGTGGTGTATTTATGTTAAAAGTAATATTCAATCTGTACTAATGACTGACTTAAAATGAATTATGATATTGAATCAGTGTGGGGTAGATATCCTTATACACAAATCATATAGAATAGGGGCATTTTAGACCTCCTGGCCAGAGTCGAGAATTGTGATGCAGAAATTGTGAAAGAAATTGAGACAGTATGCCACAGTAAAGAAAAAGATATAGTCATAATGGGTGATTTAATTTTCCTCCGGGCATTCATTGGGATTCTTTGTCTAATATGGACCATAGTAGTTCTGCATTCATAAATTGTATACTAGATAACTTTTTAACCCAGATGGTCCAAGAACCCACAAGATACGATGCACTACTAGACTTAATATTAACTAACGATGATGGATGTAGTTAGAGTTGAGGAGAATTTAGGACTTAGTGACCATAATATAATTAGATTTAATATGAATGTAATATCTGGGCCCAAATTGCAAGTTAATAAGGAAAGATCTTAGATTCCCAAAATGGCGATTTTACCAAATTTCGAGACATGCTTAGTACAACTAACTGGGATAAAGAGTTTAAAGACCAAAACTGTTTTATCATGTGGGAACGTTTTAAGCAAATTTTAATGAATATTCAGTCAGTATGTTTTAAAGATAAACCCATTAGGTTGGCAAAGGAGAAAACCTGCTTGGTGGAATAGAGAGAGAGATAAAATTACGAAAGCGTAGAGTGCTTTAAATATTCAAAGGTAGTAATAGGGAAGATGATTTAGAGAACATAGGAAAAATAGAAATGAACTTAACCAATCAATAAGAAAGGCAAAAAGAGAGAGGCAGAAATTAATTTCTAGCAAGGAATAGTAATAAGAATTCGAAGAAGTTATAAATATAAAAGTAAGAATAGGACAATTGGTCCAATTAAAAATTGATGAAAATTTAGTGAGTCACTCAGATAAGGAAATGGTCAACATTTTCAATGCTTATTTTGCTTCAGTGTTTACTGAGGAAAGATTAGATAATAGTTTGGAGACTAATAGTTCTTGTATGCATGTAACAAATAGACTTAAAGAATTTGAATTTGATGTAAAAGATATAAAACGTTTATTAGATCATATTGACCTGCAAGCTGCAGGCCCTGATGGTAAATATGGTTGAATTCTGAAAGAGGGTAGTATCAGCATTGCAAAGGCACTGTATTTGATTTTTTTAAGCGATCTATAACATTCGGTGAGGTACCAGATGACTGAAAATGGCATATGTTGTGCCTATTTATAAGAAAAGTATAATGAAGATTTGGGAAATTATAGGCCAAAGTTAGCTTAACACTTGGTTGTAAATTCTGAAAAGTTAATGAAAGGTCATATAGAGAAATATTTAGAAGATAAACAAGGTATTGTATGACTCCCAGCACGGTTTCAAAAAGTGGGTCATGTCAGACAAACCTTTTAGAATTTATGGAATACATTACTGACTGCATCGACCGAGGAGATCCAGTTGATATTGTATATTTAGACTTTAGTAAAGCTTTTGATAAGGTCCCCCTTGATGAAAAAGTTATTGCAATGTGGTATAGGTGGAGTGGTACATGGTTGGATTAAAGAGTGGTTGCGAAATAGAAAACAGTGTACAACTAAATGGGAATAAATCATCATGGGAAATAGTGAAGTTATGGTGTCCCACAGGGTTCGCGTTAAATACACCTTCATATAGCAGTATCTCAGGGACTTAAATGCAAGGCTTCTAAGTTTGCAGATGATACTAAAGTGGCCATCTCCAAAGTTAGGAATAGTGAAGGATGCATAAAGATCCAAAATGATCTTGATAAACTTCTTCTTGGGTGGGCAGATAAGAGGCAAATGAATTTTAATAGTAAGAAGTGTAAGGTTCTTCCAAATAAAAGTTTAAACTACGATATGAATGGGGGATTGGCTTGAGTCTGTGGAACAAGAAAAAGATTTAGTGATTATTAGCAGTAATTTGAAAGTAGCCAATCAGTGTTTGGAAGCCAGAAATAAAAGCTAATAAGATGCTGGGCATAATAAATCGCAAATGTTGTTTACAAGAGCAAGGAAGCAATAAGTAGACTGTATAATAGCCATGTTAGCCAGTAGCAGAGTATGCGCAAGTTTAGCTCCTCCTTCTATTTATGAAAGACTTAGATATGTTAGAGAGAGTGCAACGTAGAGCAACAAGGATGATTCTGGGTTTGAGGGCTATGAGGAGAGGCTGAAGGAGTTAGGAATGTTTTCTCTAGAAAGTCAGAGAGGGACATGATACAAGTCTACAAAATATTTACATCTATTGATAATACAGACCAATAAATTCTTTTCATAGTAGAACATGGACAGGTGACCAGGGGGCATAAGAAAATTCAGAAGAAAGCATGCCATCTTGATATAAGAAAGCATGCATTCAGTATTAGGGTTGTTTTTGGAATAGTCGCAGGAGGTTGTTGAGTGTGACCCGATTGCAACATTTAAGTTAGATTCCTTTGTGGATGGGTTGGATATCATATAATATATTGACGAAGCTAAATTGGTGGGTTTTTAGTTATAGTAGTTATAATGTTAGATGTCATGTTTGACCATAACTTAGTTATTAATGCATTTGGATGGTTTGGGTATCATATTTATATATATATTTGACTAAGACAAATTGGTGGATTTGTAGTTACAACAAATTGACAAGCCCTAGGGTGCTTTGTGGATTTGCATGAGCATGTTTGGGTAGTGGGTCTGGGAGAGTCTCGATAGGCCCATGTGGCTTTTTTACTGTCTCTATATTCCTAATGTCTTAATGTCTATACTTAAATATTTTAAAAAGTGAAGATATCAGTTTTTCCGCTAATGCTCAAACGGCAGAGCGATCGGTTTACCTGGTGAAACTCTCTGGGTTCGACACCTCATGCGGATTCTATAGACCTTTTTTTTTTTTTTTTTTTCTAAAAACTAAAACATATTAATCAGGACATAGTTGAGTGTAATGGATAACAGTTGAACCATTAGAAAGGGGAAAATGGTCCAACTGATTTTCTGGTAGAGGAGGAATCTTGCCATAAAATCTAGGGAACTTTTCATTAATGACTTTATATGCAGAAAATTGAAAGGGCACTCTAATAGTAACAACCTATATGGGTGGTCATATCCATCCACTTCCCATGAATCTGCTTTAATATTTCTATTTGTTGCTAGATATGAGTGAAAGATTTAGCAAAATATTTTTATTCTGATCTTATTTTTTTTTCACATTTTAAATATTTCAAAATTATAATTTTAAAAATCTTTTAAAGAATAAATTAGCATATATAAATCTAAAAACCCAAATTATTATATTTAAAATAAATAAATGACGTGCTCTATAATGGCACAGATTAAAAAGTATGGCAGAACAGCACAGTCTAGTATTATTAGGCTTTGAGTACAGCTTATAGTCATAAGTATCATTGTACTTAATTTGTGATGGTATAGCTGGGATTGTCCGACGCACCACACCACACCGTTGTGGTGTGTGGTGCTCATTGAAATATAGAGGTGCGGTGAATTTGTATAATTAATTCAAGAAACGAAATGTAGTTTTTAACAATCTACACCAAAAATGTAGGACTAGAAAATCGAATTAAATAAATTACAACAGTTAATTTATTAAAAAAAAAAATCGAATATAAAGCAGTTTTCGTTTTTGCATTTGTGCTTGCGAAACGCAAGAAATGCTCGAGTTTGCGTTCGTTTTTGTCAAACAGCAATCAACAAAATGCTCACCAAACGTAAGGAATTTTCTTAATTCTGTAAGGTTGCTATTTCCAGTGCTTACCGAACTTAAGCACGTTTTTACGAAAAAAAATGTAAACAAACAAGATGGCGGCGTGGTAGACCCGTTTGAATTGACGGATGTTTCATTCAACAAAATTAGCTTTAAATCTAATTTCTTCAAAATCGATAAACTCCATCACAATATTTGTAATATAAATAATTTGTTTTATTTTTATTTCTGCTTATTCCAAAAACCATGTGCTCATCACAACAGCTGACTCAGATTGCTTGTAAACAAAAGTGACTTATGAGCAATCGCATTCGTTTATGCATGAAATTTGCGCTAAATTTGTGTAAGCATTTCTTATCGAGCGTAAGCACAAATGACAAAAACGATAACGGTCTAAATTCAAAGCAAGGCTTTCTATTTATTTATTTTATTTTTCGGCAAACTTGACCACGTTTGATAATTCTGTTGGAGTAAATATAGACTATGTTCCTGTAGGTAAAAATATCGATATTTGACATATCGATATATACGAATTCGATAAATTTATATATAATTAAATATTTTTTGTTTGATATAAGCCGTTTTCGTTTTTGCATTTGTGCTAACGCTGGATAAGAAATGCTAATCCAGTTTTAGCACGAATTTCGGGCATAATCGACCGATTGTTTACAAAAAATTTATCAGCTGTTCTAATGGAGCACGTGGTTTTGGAATAAACAAAAATAAAAAAAAAAACAAATGGTTTTTATTACAAATAATTGATCAACTATTGTGATGGAGTTTATCGATTTGGATGAAATTAGGGTTCAAGTTTGTTTGAAGTCACAAATTTCTGTTCCAAAATGAAAACTAAAAAAATAAGGGTAAAATTAAATTCATATTGAGGAAAAATTGTTAACACTTTTAATATGTCAAAAAATAATTTTAGAATGTCAAAAAGCAGTGAAGTCTAAAAAGTAGAAATTATTTAACTTTATATATATATATATATATATGGTATTTTTAGTTATATATATATATATATATATATATATATATATATATATATTTTATATATATATATATATATATATATATATATATATATATATATATATATATATATAAAAGACAAAGAATAGAGACAGTAAAAAGCCACATGGGCCTATAGAGACTGTCCCAGTCAACCCACTACCCAAACATGCTCATGCAAATCCACAAAGCACCCTAGGGCTTGTCAATTTGTTGTAACTACAAATCAATTTGGCTTAGTCAAAAACTAATGATATAAATATGATACCCAAAACCATCCACATATGTATTAATAACTAAGTTATGGTCACACGCCATCTAACTATAACTATATCACAACTAAAAACCCGCTAATTTGGCTTAGTCAAAACACATATTATATGATACCCAACCCATCCATAAATGAATCTAACCCTTTCTTAAATGCTGCAATCGAGTCACACACTCAACACCCTCCTCTGGCAGACTATTCCAAATTTTAACAACTCCTATTACTGAATGCATGCTTTTCATATCAAGATGGCATGCTTTCTCTTAATTTTCTTATTATGTCTCCTGTCAACTGTCCATGTTCTACTATGAAAATTTATTGATCTCTGTATTATCAATAGATGTAACTTATTGTGTAGACTTGTATCATGTCCCTCTGAGAAATCGCCTCTTTCTACAGAAAACATTCCTGACTCCTTCAGCCTCTCCCATAGCTCTTACCCGCAAACCCAGAAATCATCCTTGTTGCTCTACGCTGTAACTCTAGCATATCTAAGTCTTTCTTTAAATAAGGCGCCCAAATGTGCATAATACTCTATTACTGGCCTAACATACTATTATACAGTTTACTTATTACTCTCTTGCTCTTGTAAACAACATTACATTTATTATGCCCAGCATCTTATTAGCTTTATTTCTAGCTTCCAAACACTGGATTAGCTACTTTCAAATTACTGCTTATAATCACACCTAAATCTTTTCTTGGTCCACAGACTCAAGCCAATCCCCATTCATATTGTAGTTAAATCTTTTATTTGAGTAACATAGGTGAAGAATTTCAGACTTTTGACTATTAAATTTCATTTGCCACTTATCTGCCCACCCAAGAAGTTTATCAAGATCATTTGAATCTTGATGCATTCTTCACTATTCCTAACTGAGGTGGCCACTTTAGTATCGTCTGCAAACTTAGAAACCTTGCATTTGGTCCCTCATCTATATATATGAGGAACAATAGTGGCCCCAGCACTGAACCCCGTGGGACACCACTCCTCACTATTTCCCATGATGATGATTCCATTTAGTTGTACACACCTGTTTTCTATTTCGCAGCCACTATTTAAGTCTATGAGGTGACGCTCCAGATAAATGATATTGCAAAAACTTTTCATCAGCCTTGTGTGGGGAACCTTATCAAAGTTTTTACTAAAGTCTAAATATACGATATCAACTGGATCTCCTCGGGCAATGCAGTCAGTAATGTATTCCATACCTTAAAAGGTTTTGTCTGACATGACCCTACCCTTTCTAAAAACCATGCTGGGAGTACAATACTTTGTTATCTTCTAAATATTTCTATATGACCTTTCAGTAACTTTTCCAGAACTTTTACAACCAGAGATGTTAAGCTAACTGGCCTGTAATTTCCCAAATCTTCCTTACTACCTTTCTTATAAATAGCACAACATATGCCATTTTCCAGTCATCTGGTACCTCACCAAATGTTATGGATCGCTTAAAAATCAAATACAGTGCCTTTGCAATGCTGGTACTACCCTCTTTCAGAATTCCCACCATATATACCATCAGGGCCTGCAGCTTTACTTGGGTCAATATGATCTAACAAACGTTTTATATCTTTTACATCAAATTCAAATTCTGCAAGCTATTTGTTACATGCATACAAGAACTATTATTCCAAACTATTATCTAATCTTTCCTCAGTAAAACACTGAAGCAAAATAAGCATTGAAAATGCTGACCAACTCCTTATCTTTATTATAATGATAATATTTTCATCAATTTTTAATTGGACCAATTGTCTCATTCTTACTTTTAAATTTATAAAAGCTAAAAAACTTCTTCAGATTCTTATTACTATTCCTTGCTAAATTAATTTCTGCCTCTCTCTTTGCCTTTCTTATTGATTGGTTAAGTTCATTTCTATTTTTCCTATAATTTTCTAAATCATCTTCCCTATTACTACCCTTGAATATTTTAAAACATCTACGCTTTTCATTAATTTTATCTCTTTATTCCACCAAACAGGTTTTCTCTTCGCCACCCTTTTTTATCTTTAAAACATACTGACTGAATACTGGTAAAATTTGCTTAAAAATGTTCCCACATGATAAACAATTTTGGTCTTTAAATTCTTTATCCCAGTTAGTTGTACTAAGCATGTCTCGAAATTTGGTAAAATCACCATTTTGGAAATCTAAGATTTTTTTCCTTATTAACTTGCAATTTGGGCCCAGATATTACATTCATATTAAATCTAATTATATTATGGTCACTAAGTCCTAAATTCTCCTCAACCCTAACTTCATCCACCATACTTTCATCGTTAGTTAATATTAAGTCTAGTAGTGCATCGTATCTTTTGGGTTCTTGGACCATCTGGGTCAAAAGTTATCTAGTATACAATTTATAAATAAATGGAGAACTACTATGGTCCACACAAGGAATCCCAATGAATGCCAGTATCAAAATCACCCATTATGACTATACTTTTACTGTGGCATGCGGTCTCTCTATTTCTTTCACAATTTCCACGTCTACTCTTGACTCTGGCCAGAGGTCTATAAAATCATTCTAAATGATTATTTGTATATAAGAATATACCATCACAATCGATTCACATCATGATTCATTCTAAAGTCAGTCATTAATACAGATTGAATATTGCTTTTAACATAAAGCGCCACACCACCACCCTTCTTCCCTCTACGCTGGTATAAATAAAGTGAATATCCCTCTATTTCATATTCCTGAAAGGAGTCTCCATATAATTCTTCATTAACCCATGCCTCAGTTATGCAAATAATGTCTAGATTCTTATTTATGCTGCAACTAATCAGCTCATCTTTTTTATTTCTAAGGTTATAAGTATTTGTGTAGCATTTGATACTCGAAATGCTGTTATTTTTACTGCTATCATCTATTTGAACCTGTAACAACACTAGCTTTATTTATTCCACACTATTATAGTTACCATTGCTATTATTTTTATCCAGATTTAGCCCACCACCTCCAACTTTACCTAGTTTTTTTGCTAAACAAGTCTCCAAACTGGTATTGAAAGCTCAACACCTTTACAACTCCAAGTGAACTCCATCTGCTGCAAAAGATCTTTATCCAGAAATCATCCTCTATTACTATCCTAATATTTTCTGAAAACATAATTTCCTAACCCTTCACTTACACCTAAAGCCCTACTTCCCCATTCCCGACCTGCACCTAACCCTAGGTAAAATTCCAGAAATCATGCACCTTCTTTCCACTAGCTTTCATCTTCTGAATCAACCTCCTATAATCTGCTATTAATTCTTCTGACCTTCTATGCCCTATATCATTTGTACCCACATACAAATCATATCTGAATCAACATTTGTAGAATCAATCTCTCTATTTATCCTATCCACGATATCACTACTCTGGCACCTGGATAACATACCCTCAATCGTTCTTTTATTCTTTTGAAAAGTCCTGTCTAGGTATCGTGTCATAGAGTCTCCAATATCAGTCTTCTCTTCAGAAAACTCAACATTACCATTGGCACCCTCTTGATCCCTCCCCCATCTGAAGACAGTCGAACCTTGTTACTGCAGGTATGGTCACAGTAGGCTGACTGATCCTCGAGATCCTCATCTTTAAATTATTATTTTATTTCCTCTATAACTCTATATTCCTCTGCAGACCTATTATCAACTACTTTATTCTTTTCCCCTCTCATCTTCTTCCTGCCTAGGTGAATCACTATTTCTGTCTACCCCTAGGTCCCGCTCCCTCCTCACCTCGACATCCCTACTAACCTTTTTCCTAACACTTCCCTCCTTTCTCAACACAAATACAACTTCTTTCAATTCATTCATATTTTCACTCAGTCTTGCAATCTCCTTCCTTAACAACACATTCTCTGCATTCAAAACACAAACAGGGCAGCTATCCACATATTCACCTCTCACAGTCCCACAGTTATCACACAGAGCATACATACTTTAAATTATTATTAGCTTACTAACCTGTACTTATTATTTTACCAACTACAGTTTAAATATCACTAAAGCCCAAAAAGAAATAAACTAATCTCTTTGTAAATAGATTAAAAATTGAAACAAGCCTAAATTTAGCTTAGCCTAGGCTAGAGATATATAAAGTTATAAGGTAGGCTTAACTGTAGTCTGTGACTGGAAAACCTAATTTAATTTAAATTATCACTAAATTAAAGTAACAATTAATAAAGACTGTATTTAAATACAGAAAGTCTATTTAAGAATCCAAATAAACCCAGACACAGAAAACAGTAAATCTCTTATTTATGATAGCCTATGGATAGCTATGAATGTAAATTATCTAGAAAATTAATATAAATTGTTAATGATTGTACTAAATACACAACAGTAGTGCAATTAGATACACAACACTAATTTGTTTACTAAATTCACTTTCAAATACAATAAATTATATTAGTAAAATTGAGTATAAACTACACATCCCTCACTCACTGGTCACTTCAGAATTTTATATATATATATATATATATATATATATATATATATATATATATACATAGAGATAGTATAAAAGCTATATATATTTCTATCGATACATATATATATATGTATATATATATATGCAGTATATGCTCAGTATATATATATATATATATGAGCATATATATATATATATATATATATAGTATATATATATATATATATTTTAAAAATAAAACAATAAATAATACTGCCATTTTATTTCTGTATGTTATGTTCGATGTTTTAGGTTTGTAAATTTATATAGTATATATATATATATAGATATATATATCATATATATATATATATATATATATATATATATATATATATATATATATATATATATATATATATATATATATATTTTATATATATATATATATATATATATAAGGGGGATATTGTTCGTGTTTTTATATATGTATACTAGGAAGATTAAACATAGCAGAAACCATTCTCAGTAATGGATAATACACCATGTGGTTTATAATCTCCCCATGTGGTGTTTAGTTTTAAGTATTATGGATTTATTATTGGAAAAACCTTGTGGAATTTATATATATTATAATGCTATTTCTTTTCTGTTTTAGTTCTTGTTATATATTGTAATACATGTTTGATGAATTTTAAGTCACAGAAAGTATTAGAATAGATATTATTGTGACTCACTTTCTGTTGTAATTATACAAAAAGCTTTTCTGGAAGACCTTATATGAGGATTGCAGCTTCATCTAAGGTCAGTTCTACAATTGATGATAATTAATGTTAACTTTTATGATTTAATCTATATAAATTAATATGGATTAATGAATAATGATGGTAATTTAACTTAAATTTTTACAGTCTACTAAATTATAAAAGAACACTCAAGAAAAACCTTGGGTAAAGGAATAAAACAAGCCCTTTTAGAAAATAGGGTGAGTTTTAAGCAAATGAATATGTAATTTTAAAATGTAACAAAATTGATTGAAAATAATATATAATAAAGAGTAGGTAAAAGCCCTTTTTAAAAACACACTGTTACTTACTTTTAACAGGCTTCTAATACCTGGGAGTCATCTCTGAATTTTCATATCTGGGATTCATATCTGGGATTCCTATTTGGTTCATATCTAGGACTTTCATATCTGGGATTCACATCTTGGATATTGATATCTGAAAGGAAAACTATTAGTCATAAATTCAAAGCTAAGTCATTATATTGTTAATCTAGCCTCCGATTTCCTAATACTTACCTTAACTTCATACATGAACAATATTTGGAAACTACTTTCGTTTCCACTCTCGAATCTGAAATTTTAAGAATAAATAATCGTATATCACTTTCTTATTTATTCTTTGTTTCTGTGAATTAGTTATTGGATTGTTTGTGTTGGCAGTCCATACTTATTCATTGGTACTTATACTTATTTAAAATCTTAAAATCCTTTATACAGTGGATTAATTGAGTTGGTAAAACCTTCCTTCTTCCACCAATATAATATTTATAATTCTTACAAACCTAATTAAAGATAGAACTTTTTCTGGTGTGTCAAATCCCTGATTATTTACTTTTGATTAATTATATCATTCTATTCTGTGATCTATGGAAATATAATTAGATTTAATCTTCAACTTTAATATTCAGTCAAAACCTGTGCAGTGACACCTTGGTTTAATATTCAGTCGAAACCTGTGCAGTGACACCTTGGTTTAATATTCAGTCAAAACCTGTGCAGTAACAACTTGGTTAATTATAGTGAATAATATACTTACAACTGATCTTCAAGCTGAACATCAGGGCAAGATTTATATAGAAAATTTGTTAATTAATGATCACAATCCTCTCAGATAGTCATACAAGTCAGCAGGCCGACGGAGTCCTTAATGACAAATTTCCTCCGTTACGGAGATAGCCTAACCCGTATTACCTCTGATGATGTCAGGTGGTTGCTGTGCTGACTAGATACCCCAACCATTATCTTCGAACATCACAAACCTAACATCTGTGAAATCTCTTACAAATTGACTTTCGTCCTCTTCTATTCATCGACTTTTTATCTTCAAGAAAGAGCGGAGAGAGGTACCTCACAGTCGGGTACACTTGTTGAGCCCAGCGTATCTTCCTCTCCCGCCACATACTGGCAGCATGGTACAGCTACCAGAGGAAACATCACCTCCCGATTTTTATGAAAATCATAGATACTCTAAAAATAATAATGAAGAATAGTGAAAACGAAATTGTCGCTTCCTTTAGAAAAAGTTACAGCCCTCTCAAAGTTGTTAAAAATCACAGACTTTTCAATATTGATCGATCCAGTTAGGTTCATTTCAGGCTTCCCACAGGTTATGACAAGCTTTGTTAGTATACACAGGCAGAGAAAACCATGTAGAACAACAAATCTTATCATGTCCTGAACTAGATGGCCCTAAACCCAGCACGAGCCCACTAATTTTTATTATAAGAAAGTCTATGGGAAAATTTTTGAACTTTAGAGGCTGTAACTTTTTTTCCTAAAGAGACTGCCGATTTTCGCTTTCACCATTCTTCTCATTATTATTTTTTAGAGTATATCCAGATTTTCAAAAAAAAAATTTTTGTTTTTTAACAAATCCTATGGGGTTTTTTTTAACTGAGAGGTCAGGTAATTCTAACTTTTTTCCTAAAGAGACGGACGATTTTCGTTTTCACTATTTCTTTATTATTATTTTTTAGAGATACCCCAGATTTCATAAAACCAAGACAACCCCTGGTAAATACCATATATATATATATATATATATATATATAGTATATATATATATATATATATATTATATATATATATATATATATATATATATATATATATATATATAGTTATATTTATAGTTATATATATAAGTTATATATATATATATATATATAAGAATTTTAAAAATTAGCAATATCCTTTAAAATCATTATGAATAATTTCTTTCCCGTATTTCTTTTTCGCCACATGAATTCACATAGATATGAATTTATCAACTTTACAGTACCTTTTCGTTTTTTATACTTCAAAACGCCCAGACTGCTTCTATATTTTGTGTATAAGCCCCAGTTACAGGATCCACAAAGTTTACCGTGGTTAGTGAGTCTTAGTAGCTTCTATGGTGTTCCTTTAGTTAAAATAATACCAAAGTATAAAGGGAATTAAAATTATTCTTTTTTTTTTAACTAAAGGAATACCATAGGGTAAACCGCAAAGATGGCAGGAGTCGGGGTCTCTCGGCCTCCCGGTGGACGACGGGGACTTCGTCCCTCCCTGTCCCCCGTCAAGCCTCGAGAATTCCTAATGGGAAAATAAAAATTCTTCAAATATTTCCTGATGAATAAATGAAAAAAAGATTTTCAGGGTTTCACATATATTTATGAAACTTTTTATTCTAAATAAAGTTCTTCTGAAACCTATAGATTTTCTTCTGTTATTATGCAACTTAACCTTAAAACCTTTATAAATTAGCCCGCTTCTCTCTCTCTCTCTCTCTCCTCTCTCTCTCTCTCTCTCTCTCTCTCTCTCTCTCTCTCTCCTCTCTCTCTCTCCTCTCCTCTCTCTCTCTCTCTCCTCTCTATAAAGCCTCCTCTCTCTCTCTCTCTCTCTCTCTCTCTCTCTCTCTCTCTCTCTCTCTCTCTCTCTCTCTCTCTCTCTCTCTCTCTCTCTCTCTCTCTCTCTCTCTCTCTCTCTCTCTCTCTCTCTCTCTCTCTCTCTCTCTCTCTCTCTCTCTCTCTCTCTCTCTCTCTCTCTCTCTTCTTCTTCTTCTTCTTCTTCTTCTTCTCTCTCTCTCTCTCTCTCTCTCTCTCTCTCTCTCTCTCTCTCTCTCTCTCTCCTCTCTCTCTCCTCTCTCTTCTTCTCCTCTCTCTCTCATCAACACACATATATACATATGAAGATATATAGAGGGTGAGAAGAGATATATAGCAGAAGACAGTTGTTGAGAAGAAGCGAGAGCAGCATATATATATATATATATATATATATATATACAAAGAAACAAAAATAAACTAAAATGAAGAGAATAAATGAAATAAAAAAGGACAAATTAAAACCTTTTTTTATATAGTTTTTTATGAGCTCCACACCTCAACAAAAACTCGATAGGGTAAAGTAAAATTGTTTCAAAAATATGTTAGGGTAAAATAGGGGATTTTGTGAGTTAAGAATTTGTGACTTAAACAAACTTGAGCCGAAATCAGATTTAAAGCACTTCTTATTAATTGAAGTG
>JABUQX010022491.1:0-19027 GCA_015478945.1 Trachelipus rathkii | reverse complement strand
TATTATATTTCGTAAACGATGTGTGACCCTCAAGTTCATGGGAATGCTTTTTTTTAATCTTAAAAGAAACTGCCAATTGAGTTTTTGTTAATAAAAGATATAAGAAACTGCATTGTGGAAAGTTTTTGTTTAAGATATTTCTAATCTGAAAGCGAAGATCTTTGGAAAGAGGTCAATGTAAGGAAGGCGATCATTGAAAGAAAGTTTAGGAACAAACATATGCATAGTTTTAGGGCGATAAATGTTATCGACGATAACGTATAAACAAAGTTATATCAAAAAACGTTAGAGGGAATAAAGGGCTAAACTAGAAAATTCCAGATGAAAAGGGGAATTCTGTCATGGAAAAAACTTCCAAACAAAACAAATAAGATAGAGTTCTGAATGCTGGCTTAGACCTGCAATTTTATGATACTTGGGATCCATTTTTTAGAAATTAGTTCCAAGTAAGTAATTAGTGGGCTTGCGATAAATAGAAGTAGCAAGTTCACTAATATTTTACATGGGACTAATTTCTTTAGTTCTATATCCTTTAATCATAATTTTAATAATACGAAAAGCGTTGCGATAAAATAATTTTTATTATTTTCTTTGCTTTTAATTAGGACCGTTTTTTTGTCGTTTTGTCATGTCCTTTGTTGCTTGCGTCGATAAAAATGCTCTCCACAGTTTTAGTAGTTAAAAGTTATCCTGTTCAGGGTTCACACGTTTTCTGGAAAGTCAGGGAAAAAAAAATCGGGGTCAGGGAAGTGTTTTAAGATATGCTGAAAATCAGGAAATTCCAAAAAAAGTCCGGGAAATTTTTAAATTTCAAACATTTGAAGAATGATCCATGGACCAAGTACATATTTTTTGATATATTTTTTTCCTTACTGTTAATTGTGGAATGAGAGATGTATTGATAAGTGAATGAAAGGATGGGCGAGGAACGACATCCATAAATCTACTTCTATTCCGTGTTACTTTCTATTTTTAGTTCATATTACCTACTATTCTTCCTATTCTGTCCATAGAGGTTGTTCTTCGAAGTTCATCCTTCCGATTGAGGTGATGGTATATGGATGTGTTTTTAGACTGTATGACTTATGACTTAATCTGTTAATATCTTTTTCTTTTTAGATTATTTACCCCTTTTTTTTTTCTTTTTTTTATAGGGGGGGTTTGGAACCGGGGGGGAAATTTTTTGAGTGATTTTGAATTTGAACACTTGAGAGCGGCAAAATTCTCTCCAACACCAAACCATTACAAAATGTTTTTGTTCAAACCAAAGATTGTATTTCTAAAATGCTAACTGGCTTTTTTTAAAATGCTTTCCTTAGAATGTGAATCATTTTTACGAAAGTTCAAACGTCGGACCCACTTGGTCCATTCCTGTTCACAGATTTACAATGTCTCGTACTAATTATTATGGAAAGATTTCTTAAGTCCAGTAAAATGCCTGCTA
This sequence comes from Trachelipus rathkii, assembly GCA_015478945.1. Lineage (NCBI taxonomy): Eukaryota > Metazoa > Arthropoda > Malacostraca > Isopoda > Trachelipodidae > Trachelipus > Trachelipus rathkii. The sequence continues at coordinate 17,583 of JABUQX010022491.1, read as the reverse complement.
CAACAACTAAGCTTTTTTGTATTAGATTTACATGACAAAGGACAATTTGCGTGATGTAAAAAGGTATTAATCTTGGATTCCAAACAAAAAAAAACTTCTAGAAGTCACTTCGAATAAAAGTAATATCCTAAAATTCAAACTTGAATGCAGACTTTGCTAATCAAAATGACAGAAAAAATATTGGAAAGATGTCCTCTGAAGTACAAGCCTGTTCAATGGCTCTCATCATTGGTTCCTAGTATAATTTTTCATCAACCAGAACAAGTGAAACAAAGATTTGCTTTATTGCTAGCGGCATTGTAACACCAATAACTGAATCACAGATTCTGTTGCTGAGAAAGCAAAGGCACAATACACTCTACTTTGCAGTGAAGCTCATTTCTACCTTGAATTAAAATTCAAAATATTTTTGGATGGTGACTGTCCTTCTAAGAGATTAATTCCCAGGTACTATAGAAGACTATAGTTACCTGGAAATCAATGTTATGCGGAACTTGTGGCAAATTTTTTAAATTAGCATGATTATTTTTCATGAAAGTGACAGTGGAAGGGAGGGTTGTCTGTAAATGAAGCAATTTTAGTAGAGAATCTGAAAGAAACATTAGTCTGATTTCTCACAAGAACAGGACAATGCGATGGAGATCTTATGAAAGTATCCATAAAGTTCCTATCACTCAAAAATGTTGACAAATGTAAGAGCTGCCCATAGGAAATATGAAGAACATCTCAAGAAAAAGAAGAATCGTATTCATACAGATCAATAAACTTGAGAGCAGAGAAAGATGTTAAAACAAAAGCTTTTGACAGAAAGAAGACGCTATAAAAATTCAAAAATTTAGGCATGCTTGAGGAAAGAAAAAGTTAACTAATTCTCCCCATTTAGAACTTTTGTGAACACAGTGGACGTTATTCACCTAGGCTTTTAATGTAAGCTTTAAATTTATTTTCTTTTTGTTATAAATAAAAACTCTTACTTTTGGAAAAAATAAAAAAAAAAAGTGCGTTTGGGACGGCTATGGGGAAGGTATAGATCGATTACAAAAAAAAAAAATATTTTTTAAATCATCATGATGATGAACAATTTTTAATTAAATTTTTCAAAATATATTTTAATGTATGAACTGAGTAAATAGGCGGCAATAATGATTAATAGATAACGAACACGCTGGTCAGGGAAAATTTGCGAATTTGGCTGGATAGTCAGGAAATTCAAATTTAAAATTTTTGTGCTGGTTTACTTTTGTTTAAACAATTGGAATCAAGCTGTGTGATGGAGCACGTGGTTTTAGAATAAAAAGAAATTAAAAAATAACAAATGATTTATATTACAAATACATGAGTCAACTTTTTTGTGATGGAGTTTATCATTTGCGGAAAAAGAGATTTAAGCTGATTTTATTGATTGAAACATTCACCAATTCAGTTCACCAACGCCAAAATCTTGTTTGTTTATATTTTCGTAGAACGTGCTTAAATTCGGCAACCACGGGAAATGCCACTTTTAACAAAATTAAGGAAATTCCTTACGTTGGTGAGCAGTTCTTGCGATTTTCTTCGGTAATTTAAACAAAAAACAAACGCCAAACTCGAGCATTTCTTACGTTTCGTAAGCACAAATACAAAAAAGAAAAAGCTATAATATATATATATATATATATATATATATATATTATATATTATAATATATAATATATATATATATATATTATATATATTATTATATATATATATATATATATAACGGTATATATATATATCGTTTATTAAGCTTCGTTTATAGGAGTAAAAAGTATCGGTATCGGTATCGCTATCGGCACCTAAAATTTTTTCAGTATCGGCATCGGTATATATATATATATATATAATATATATATATATATATATATATTAATTATTATATATATATATAGTATATATATAAATATATAAATATATAAATATATATATAATAAATATATATATATTATATATATATATTTACCGCCTGTTTCTTCTTTCTATTATTACAGGGGGATCAGGTTATATGACCGGTCAGCTTAAGGGAAGGCTTCCGAAATTGCAGGAGACAAACTTCATCAAAATACCAGAATAAACTTCAATGATAGAAAATAGCTATGAAGGATTCAAAATGAGATACGATTCCTTTTTAGAACTTTACTATATCATTGTATGCATTTGAAATATTAATGTCCTTTCATAAATAAACGATTATAAGAAAATGTAGCATCAGAATATTCCTTACAGTAAAAATAAATATCTTCAAAATTTGTTAATGTCATGGATCCTTAATTTTAGTTTTTAATATACAACTTTGTCTTAAAATATTATTTCTTCTTACAATATATTTTTCTTCAATATAAAATATATAAATGTGTTTTAAATAAGAGTCTTGAAAATAAATTACAATGTGAGACAATGAGCCTTTATAATTCATAAACAAATCATGAGCGCTTGAGGGAGAGTCAGATCATAGCTTAGGCAATATGCAATTTACCTGATAAATCTGTGGAACACTTCTGTAACCATAGATTAAATACGTCTTAAATATATCATCACAGAATATAAATCGATAATGGAAAACACGTAGATTCTTAATATAAATAGTCACAAGGTTTATTATTTCTTGAGAAATGCACAAATGCTATACTTCTTGAGCACAAAACACAGTTTATTAATTATTAAAAATGGCAACGCTTTTCTGCGTGCGACGAGAATAAATGTTAAAGAAATATGTAAATCGAGGATTTCTCACTTGCCAGAGTAATTATAAGAACTTCAAATAAAACTTAGTTTAACATTTATAAGACGAAGACAATGTTAAATCTTAATCAATATTACGAATAATCACATAAATAAAATTGTACACAAAGTCAACTGTGGCGTAGGCTATGCACAGTATAACACCGACTTTTTCTGTAACTCTCACTGCTCACTCAGCCAGCAAAGACACGTCTGGCTCCGAACAAGGCTCTAACAAGACTCACTCACTATACATTGTCGTCTGCGTCTTTATACAATTTGTTCCGTTGCAGACTCTACTGATATTATCTTTTGTTTTTGGGAAGTCTAACGGAGCAATTGTAATTATACAGAAGGAATACATTTGAACCGTATAGAATACTCCCCTTCCTAGATAATGAACATTCTTACAAAATACTACTCGTTTGAATACAAATGAGTTACGTAAAAACAAAAGGAATAAATACTAATATAGACATTTTATTTACATAATCATGAACTAATAAATAATATATTATCAAAAAAAAACATTTTTCTCAATTCTCTTCCCGACTCACCGAAAATCTTTTTCCATATTTTGGATTTATGTACAGGAATGTCAAGGGTTCTTATGATAAAATAAATAAAAAAAAAATATAATATATACATACTATAAACACTTCTTTACATTCCATCCAACCATTTACTTAAATGTAACCAAGTTAGAACAGAATATAGGAACAAGAACAGAATACCCTTGAACAAGAAAACATTACTCTGAAAAAGACATATTATTTCGGTCATGAGAACAAGAAGGAAGATTGAGCGAATCATCATTACGAGGTGTACTATGCATTGGCAATAGTTTTCTACTTGAACGAAGAATTTTAGGAGATTGGACCCTAGGACCTCGGTAATGCTGATGTGGATGATAACTTTCATCGGAATGATCGGAACTATCGAAATGATCAGATTCTGACCTTGACCTATTCGAACTTATATTATTTGAACTTTCATTTGAATCACGAAAACCTGAAAACGGAGAATTCGTAGTACTTTCGGAATTAAAAGTTTGATCATTTTGACTGTTTTGTACATTAGAATTAGAAAGATTTGGAATGGAATTCCTTTTTATAGGATCTCTAAACGACGGATTTGAATAATTTGAATCATTATTCGGAGGAACATCATTAGGAACTTTATGCAAATTTCGTGTGTATTGATTTGGAAAAATGACATTTTCAACTTCATCTTCTGACTCATCACACGAATCTATCTGTTCGTTACCATCATTTTTATCCTTATTAAAATAAACCTTTTTAGAATACTTAAGATTAGGAGAAGAAGACTTATGATTTACAGGGGGATTATCATTTATAATTGGCTCTGCCACTACTTTAAAATTATCACTATGTACAGCGATTTCGCGACCAGAGTTAAGACATTGCAATATAAAACGGTTGCGCCCTAGAATCCCTATAACTCGGTACGGACCTTGCCAGCGCTTCGCGAGTTTCTTAGGCAGACCAATAGGTTTAATAGCTAAAATATACACTCTACAACCTATCTCTATGTTTCTTTCTAAAGCTTTATTACGTTGTCTATTTACAAATTTTTGAGTTTCATTCTCCAAATTTTCTTTTGCAATTTCACGAATAAGATTAGTTCTAATGGTAAGATCTCTAAGATCTTCATGAGTAGGACAATATTCTTTGTCAGGATGAGAAAATGGGGTGATATAATTGTCTATATCATACAGCAATTTTTTACAGTATCCGTGCAAAACGTAGTGCGGCGTTTCGCCTATTGTTTCATTAAAAGAAGAATTTATACAAAGTTGAACAAAAGGAAGAAAAGATACCCAATCATCACCTTTCTTATTTACATAGTGACGCAGATAGTTCTCTATCTGTAGGTTGCTTCTTTCGACGTTGCTGTTTGCTGAAGGGCTCCTAACGCTTATCTCTACCTTATTAATCTTCCATAATTTACACAATTGTTTGAAGAAAGAAGATACATACTCCATAGCATTGTCACTAATTAAAACAGATGGCCAGCTATGCCTTACGATGATTCTGTGTAACAAAGCGTTTGCGATATGAACACCGCTACGTGAGGGGATTGGACAAAGTTCGACATACCTTGTCAAGGAGTCCTTGAAAACCAAAATATACTTTGCACCAGTCTTTCGGCATGTCGGAAGTGGACCTAAGATATATCAGTATGAATTCTACTGAACGGAGCATAAGGAATGGGATACTTGAAAATGGGGGCTCGTTTTGGGATGTTCCCCTTAACATTTAAACACGACGGACATTCCCTACAAAACTGAAAAACTAATTTGGACATATTTGGAAATATGTACCGCTCTTTTATTCTTTTCTCTGTTCTGATATGTCCTAAATGACCAGAACCAAGAGCACAATGATTAATATTAAGAACAGTATACACCAATGATTCAGGAATTTCAATTAAATATTTCATTTCTTTTGTGACATAGTAATATAAAATATCATTTATATATGCATGGGGAAAACAAAAAGTATTACCGTTTTCCTTTATAAATTTGATAATCGGACCAAGTCTGGGACATTTTTCTTGTTCAGACTTCAAAACTTCGGACGTGAGATTGAATAATTTCTTATTTTCAATAAGAGAAACATTGAAAACTGTACTATCAGAGACAAGAGGGGGGGGATTACGAGAAAAGTAGTCTGCACAGACATTCTTTCTTCCCTCAATATATATAAACTCAGGATTAAAATCATTCACCTTAATAGCCCACCTTGCTAATTTGTGGTTCAAGTCCTTATTTTTAAAAATTGATACAAGAGGTTTATGATCAGTAAAAATTTTAATCTGATAACCATAAACAATATTTCTGAATTTATTAAGTGCCCACGTTACAGCCAGCGATTCTAACTCTATAACTGAATAATTCCTTTCTGCTTTGCTAAGCATTCTTGATGCGAAAGAAACGGGTTTATTATTTCCATTTGAATCTTTTTGAGCTAATACCGCTCCAAGACCCACACCACTCGCATCTGTTGAAATCAAAAACTCTTTAGAGAAATCTGGAAACTGTAAAATCGGTTCCACTATAAGCTTCTGTTTGAGGGTGTCAAAAGCTTTTTGTTGCTCAAAAGACCACACAAACGGAACATTCTTTCGAAATAAAGAAGTAATTGGATGAGCTATAACACTAAACATGGGGACTAAGTTTCGGAAATAGGATGTGAATCCAATGAAAGAACGCGCGGATGAGACATCCGTGGGAATAGGAAAAGTTTTCAAAGCTTGAAGCTTGGTTGGATCGGCTGATAATCCCTTGGAACTTATAAGAAAACCGAGATACACTAAAGAACGTTTAAAAAAGTTTGCTTTTTCCAACTTCACTTTCAATTTTGCATTTCGAAGTGCTTTGAATACAAGATTAAGACTTTCATAATGTGAATTTATGTCTTTCGAAAATACAATAATGTCATCTAAATATATCAGAGCATGAATACCTAATAAATGTGACAAAGAAGCTTCCATTACTTTACAAAAAATATTGGGTGCTGTGCGGATTCCCATTGGTAAAACTCGAGGTTGATAATGCCCTCTATGAGTCGAGAAAGCAAGATAAGGACGACTCTCTGCCGAGACTTCTATATTATAGTAACCATTTAATAAATCCAGAGAACTATAAACGTTAGATTGGCCTAGTTTAGACAATGTGTCATCAATCCTAGGAATAGGAAACTGAATAGGAATTATATACTTGTTGAGTTTCCTATAATCTAAAACAATACGAGGTCGAGCACTATTTCGTTTAGGAATCACCAGTAGGGGACTACTGTGCGGAGAATCAGAAGGTTCAATGTATTGTTTCAGTATACAGTCATTAACCCATTCGTCTATATCTGCTTGAAACTTGTGAGGTAAATTATAGTTTGCAGTATAAATATAACGGGGGGAATCTGGGGTTAATTCAAGCTTAAATTTTCCATAAGGACATACGTCTACCTTATCATTACTTAAAGCTACCACATCCTTATGTGATATGAGAAAATCGAGAATTTGTTCTAATTGTGAACCATCCTGAAGCACCACTAAATCAGCTTCCTTGGTCGATTTAGACAAAAGAATCTCTTTATAAACATTTCGAAGTTCAGAATCGGAAAGACCTAGGGATGAATCTATCTTATTTACACTCGAGCAACTGCTCCTAAATGCGAGAGAATTTGCCTTAGAAACGACAAAATTTTTATCAAGAACGATCGGAGTTGAACTAAAATTTATACAATTTATTAAAATAGTACCCTCGTTTACCCTACTTAAAACGTCTCCAAACAATATATTTGAAACACAATTTTTCTCTGACACGAGATATGTATTTTCCGGAGGAGATGTTCCGGCTTTAGAAATGACATTCACGGATAATATTGCTTGAGAATAAGCATTAAACGTAACCTTATCTGGTAAAGATAAATCATAACTTTGCTCATCAAATATACAAAGTTCATGTGTAAAAGAATCATTCTCAAAATTGAGATGAGGCAAAATTTGAAAAAGAATTTGCAGTATTGACTTTAACATCGTCAGAAACATACTGTGATTTATTGTTGTTCATAGAATTAGAACTTGGTTTCGGATCGTGAATTAACGGATCCCATACAGACAAAGAAGTTTTTGAAAAACCTGTTTTACCCTCTATAAATAAATATTCATTACGAAAATCGAATACAGCAGGAATAACACCTAACACATCAGTACCTAAAAGCATCTGACCTTTAAAAACACAATCATTATCTACAACAATGAGATGAATATTGAATAACTGATCATTTAAAATCAACTGAAGTTTCACCCTTCCCAAATTTCTGAATTTCATTACCCGAAATCGATCTCATAACGATATTGTTATCCTTCAATTTGAGTGGATACAACTTACGAAGTTTCTCAAACACTTGAAAACGTATCAAAGAAATACTACTACCCAAATCTAAAAAAGAAGAAAGCTCATAAATAAACTCGTATTCAACTGTGAGCTTGACACTAAGATAATAACTTTTGCCAATAATTGGATCATCGTTTACGAAGTACACATTTGACATTTTAGTATTCGGATTTATAAAATTTGTCTCTAAAGGGTTAATAACGACATTTCGAGACATTAAACTCGTTCCCTTTTCCAAAAATTTGAACCATAATATGAATTTGACTTCGACGAAATCGAACTTGAATGCGGACAAACACGGAAATTTGACGTGTGTCTTAACTGATTTGAAGGCGGAGAAAATGAACTATTTGAAAAAAATTCATGCCCTTTTGGCTTATTATTCTCATATTTACTATATAAACTTGCAATTGGAACATAATTTGGATCCAAACAACTTACCTTTACATCAAAACTTTCATCCTCAAAATGCGATTGATGCGGTGACATTCTACCACTATTTCTGTTTTCACAATTTCGTTGGGCGGAAAATTTATTTTCTGAATAATTATTTTGAGATTTATTTGAATAATTAGCACCTCTGCTATGTATATTTGTCGAATTATGACAATAATTAACATTCGAGTTCCTTTTAGAACCATTTTGACCTCTGTCAAAGTTTGAGTTTGAACGGTTTTGAACGTACTGAATTTGGCCAGTGGGTTGACTGGGTCGAAAATTCGAACGGAGATTTGAATGATTTGGAGCATAATTATTCTGCTCAGATTGAGTTATATACCTTACCCTATTTAATCCTTCAGGAGAGAAAGGTTCCCAAATAGTTCCCTTGCACCTACTTTGCGTCCCACGTGCATGACTTTTCTGGCACATTGTGCAAAAGGGGCGGAATATACATTTTGAAGTTGGATGTCCGTGGTTTTCACAAGACTTACAGAAAAGAACTTTACGTTTAGGTTGATTATTTGATACAGAATGATGAGAATTATTAGAAAAACTTGAAGATTTAGGCATACTTTTCGTATTATAAGCCTGAGAAAATGATTGTTGAGCAGCACCTTTTTCAGCATGCGTAGAGTATATTGGAACATTAGAAGTTTGATAAGAGTTTTTACCTGTTGCGGAAGAGATTTTACCATCATTAAGAACATGGTTTTTCTTTAAATAAGCCTGTACCTGTTTAGGTATTGAGTTCTGTATATCAAATTCCTCGTGTATAATTCGTTGCAGTTGAGGTTTTGTATTAGCATACAAAGTTGAAAACAAAAGTAAACGTCTTTGTTCATCTGTAAATTTGACATCGTGAATTAAAGAAGATGAGTCGATGAATATTTGCAACGCTCTCTGTGCATCAGTAATGAACTCCGGTAATGATTTATTACTGCTCCATTTAATATTTACGAACTCGTTGAAGGCTTCAAAAGAACTTTTTGAACAAATCGGATTTAAAATGAGCGACAGTTCAGTTTTGAACTCTTCCCAAGATTTCGGATTCTTTAATTCCGGGGTTGAATTTATAAGAAAGCCAACATTACCTTCTCGAATATTCAAAAAACGAACGTATGTACGTAATTTTTCCGTATCGGATTCTATACCTTCATCTTGAAAATACAATTCTACTGATGAAAACCAATCGCTGAGACTGATTCCTTTCCAAGAATTGTCAACAAAACCAATTAATAATGGGATGTTGGGTTTAGAGTGGGAGAGACGGTCTATATTTAAAATAGGTCTAGACATAGTTTGAAAATTATCCAGAACGGAAGAAGAAAGATTTTGACTCGAGTCTCCGGCAATCGGATTTGACTCGTCGATAGGAGTTTTAATGGATTCGTCCTCGTTTAATTTTACACTATCTTCGTCGTCGGACGGCATAGAAGGAATAAATTATAAAGGAAGAAATATGAAAACTAGGAAAATAATATATTATTAAAAAAAAAATTTGTAAAATACCAAAAATTTTGACCAGAAAAAACTTACTCGAACCAGAAATGTTATATGGATAGATGGAATGTCCAGAAATATCTATTTGTATTCTTGATGAAAGTGAAGACTTTTTCTTCAAATGAATATTTAAAAAATATATTCTTAATCATAAAATTTAAAATAAATAAATAAATAAATAAGGAACCCTGAACCTATCCTCTTGCGGTATCCAGCAATTTTTCTTTCACTCCAAAAATATGGTCAAACTTCTCGTTGAGTCTTGGAGAATTTCAAAAAAAAAATATTTTTTTTTTTTTTTTTTTTCTTTCTTTCTTTTCGTGCTTGCAGTACCTCAAAAATATTAAAAATTGTTAATACACATTGAAAAATAATATTATCAATAATAAAAAAAAATAAAGAAATGATATATATATAATTTTGAAGTCTTTTGGGGGTGAAAAAAAAAATATACTCCCCTAACTCCTTTAACGGCAAAAACTGACGATTTTACGGATGAAATTTTGCCACCCACAACGCACACATACGATAAATTTCCTCCCGAAAATGATACAGCCACACTTTACAAAAAAAAATAATAATAATTATTTAATTTTTGAGTTGCACAGAATAATTTCTCCTGCGATTTTCTTTGAGTCCGACAGGAAAATTTTTGAATTTCTTTAAATTCTCTCATTAAATTTTTTTTTTTTTTTTTTTTTTTATTTTTAGGAAAATTAAATGAGTAATCCTTCACATGTACTACATTCGTTAGTAAATGTACAGGAAAAAAAATAAATAATCCTCTTCTATCTCTTATATCCCAAAAGAGATTAATCATCTATGCGTAGCATACGAGTTATACATATATATATATATATATATATATATATATATATATATATATATATATATATATATATATATATATATATATATATATATATATATATATATATATATATATATATATATATATATATATATATATACAAATATGAGAATGGGAAAATCAAATATATATATCGAAAATATAAAATATTTTTGTATATAATATATATATATATATATATATATATATATATATATATATATATATATATATATATATATATATATATATATATATATATATATATATATATATATATATATATATATATATAATAATAATAATAATATATAACTCTATATATATATATATATATATATATATATATATATATATATATATATATATATATATATAAAGAAATAAGTTTTAACAATTTTTGCTTATAAAAAAAAATATTAATAATATTTTTAATATTATAAGCCTAATAAAGAAAATGCGTCATTCCAAATTTTGACACAGATGATTTCAACGCAACTACAGCAGCGAAATTGAGTGCGAAAATCTACTCTCGAACTTCCTACTTCCTGTTTCAGTGTATGCTAAGAAATAATGAAGCAAATATTTTCACAGTTAAATATTTGACAACGAAAAAAATAAATACGCCAATTCTACTACTTTTTTGTTTCCAAACACGTATTCAAGAATGTATTTATATTTAAAATTTTAAATATAAATAAATATAAGTATTTAAATGTTTGAATATTAGGAGACAGACATCTGATTAAAGAGATCTGTTTGGAGGCTTGCATAGAAATCTTGTGACGTCATCAGGGAGATGATGCGTCGACCAATAGAAATCGAACTTTTAACTTATAACTAAATATATATAATATAATATATTTAATTATTTAAAATGTATTATTTATACTTTTATTTATAAATATATGAGAAAATAAATTATTTTATAAAATATTTTTAATATTTTACCAAATATTTAATCATAAAATAATAACTACACTTACAGAAAATTCCTTCGCGAAAACTTTTATTTTACCTCATCCGTAGGCAACAAACCCAATTTTTAGCAAAAAAAAATCTTCTGGTAACCAATATGAACATGATCGAAGAACTTTGAAGAATCTTGTAAATTCTTGAAGATCAATTGAAGAATCATTTATGAAGAAAATCTCTCGAAGATCCTGACATTCTTCAGACAGCATACAATTCCAAGATGGCTGACTTTTCTTCAGATCCAGACAACAGAAAAATCCACATACAAAAATTTTTTCACGATCGCCACTCTTTTCAAAAAGAGAATCAAAATCCAAACTTAAGCCACTTTCTTCATATAAACGTCCTAGTCACGTTCGACACTACTTTACCGCCTGTTTCTTCTTTCTATTATTACAGGGGGATCAGGTTATATGACCGGTCAGCTTAAGGATAGGCTTCCGAAATTGCAGGAGACACTTTCATCAAAATACCAGAATAAACTTCAATGATGGAAAATAGCTATGAAGGATTCAAAATGAGATACGATTCCTTTTTAGAACTTTACTATATCATTGTATGCATTTGAAATATTAATGTCCTTTCATAAATAAACGATTATAAGAAAATGTAGCATCAGAATATTCCTTACAGTAAAAATAAATATCTTCAAAATTTGTTAATGTCATGGATCCTTAATTTTAGTTTCTAATATACATCTTTGTCTTAAAATATAATATCTTCTTACAATATATTTTCTTCAATATAAATTTATAAATATGGTATTTTAAATAAGAGTCTTGAAAATAAATTACAATGTGAGACAATGAGCCTTTATAATTCATAAACAAATCATGAGCGCTTGAGGGAGAGTCAGATCATAGCTTAGGCAATATGCAATTTACCTGATAAATCTGTGGAACACTTCTGTAACCATAGATTAAATACGTCTTAAATAAATCATCACAGAATATAAATCGATAATGGAAAACACGTAGATTCTTAATATAAATAGTCACAAGGTTTATTATTTCTTGAGAAATGCACAAATGCTATACTTCTTGAGCACAAAACACAGTTTATTAATTATTAAAAATGGCAACGCTTTTCTGCGTGCGACGAGAATAAATGTTAAAGAAATATGTAAATCGAGGATTTCTCACTTGCCAGAGTAATTATAAGAACTTCAAATAAAACTTAGTTTAACATTTATAAGACGAAGACAATGTTAAATCTTAATCAATATTACGAATAATCACATAAATAAAATTGTACACAAAGTCAACTGTGGCGTAGGCTATGCACAGTATAACACCGACTTTTCTGTAACTCTCACTGCTCACTCAGCCAGCAAAGACACGTCTGGCTCCGAACAAGGCTCTAACAAGACTCACTCACTATACATTGTCGTCTGCGTCTTTATACAATTTGTTTCGTTGCAGACTCTACTGATATTATCTTTTGTTTTTGGGAAGTCTAACGGAGCAATTGTAATTATACAGAAGGAATACATTTGAACCGTATATATATATATATATATATATATATATATATATATATATATATATATATATATATATATATATATATATATATATATATTGAGTCAATAAACACGTAATGAATAAATAAATATATATATATATATAAAAAAAATTTAATATATATATATATATATATATATATATATATATATATATATATATATATATATATATATATATATTTGAGTCGGTGTACAGGACCCACCACGGCTCACAAAGCGGCCACGATGGCCTGAAAATCAACATCTTGGAGGCCCTTGCACATCATATATATATATATATATATATATATATATATATATATATATATATATATATATATATATATATATATATATATATATATATATATATATATATATATATATTTTTCCGCAAGTGTTTTGTAATCAACTTTCCTTTCATACAGGTACTTGCGTTGATTATTTTTATACCCCGTGCGCTCAATGGAAAAGACAAGATCGAGCTTCTCGAAGATTGCTATACTAGACAGGATGAGGGACTCATCAGTGGCTACAAACTTCATCTACTATTGGTCACTTGGTAAAGAAGAAGAGGCTTGAATGAGACGATGCACATATAAGAATAATTTTTAATAGTATATCTTATATATATATATATATATCCTTGTTAAAATAATAATGTAGAAATATAGAAGTCACATTCCTTTAATAAAATAGTTCAGTAAATAATATCTTTATCCTTAACAACAGAAATGCGTAGCAAAGATTGTCAACTTTATTTACAACAAATAATGAATCTTCTTAAATATAATACAAGTATATTTGAGCAATTAAATAGAAATCGAGTCTGTAATAAATCTTTGAGAGAGCGTGGTTTCGTGGAACTTTAAATACACTTGTGAGAGAGAGAGAGATAAACAACTTGATATAGTAAAATATTCTTGAAACGTAGATATGCGATTCTGCACAAATAGTCTTTGCATAAACATTTAAATCTTGTAGAATATAACAGTGAATAATCTTCTTGTAGAAATTATCATACAATGTGATATGGAATAAATAGACTTACTGTGTTCTGCAACAGTAGAATGGATAAACGATGATGCGGTCACTTCAACGACCAATGGAAATAGTAGCTTGTCTTAAGCATAGATTCAATACGAATAATAAATAGGAATGACTTCACTTTTATAATAATATTATTTCACTTGTAAATTAATATCACTCTTAATACACTAGATTAACTCTTAGAATGCTAAAAACACAAATAATACTTTCTGCGTAACAGCAGTCTTTGTACACGACTCTCTCACACGAAAACCAGCGTCAGACTCTCCCTACTAATACGATACATTCTACTATATACTATAATAATTCAGGGCTTAACAACAGATGGCGCGGTTGCCCTTCAACCTACTTACAATTTATACAGTATTTGAAATAGAATTCTAATGCATTGTTTTTTTCTTTATCTACGAGTGGATTATATAATGTATATAATTTGAGCCGTATAGAATACCCTCCCCTCCGAGGAAGGAATTTTATAATATAAAATTTCTAGGATGTACTGTACATTGATTTTAAATAAAAACAAAGCGTTTGAATTCGATTTTAACTAACTTTCCTACAACATATGATATACTATGTCATAGAACAGATTCTCATTCTTCCAAAAATCTCCAATTTCATTTTCTCATGATCAGGTAAGCGTTTCAGGGAGTTATAAAACATTAATAAAAAAAAAATATAATTCTAATCTAAAATATATCCATCTGCAGCTCATTGAAACATCTACCATAAATTGCCAGCCATTTCAATGAAAGAATGGACACGAAAGGAAACCTGAAAACACTAATCAGAAAATGACAAATCATTACGTTTGGAAGAACAGGAAGGAAGATTACGAAATTCATCAGATACAGGAGTGCTATGAATAGGAGGTGCCCTATTTGAAGAACGAAGAAACCGAGGACTCTGGTCCCGAATTCCCTTAAATAGCGGATATGGTTTGTAATTACTATCAGAAGTATCAGTTTCCGACTTCGATATATCTGAACTACGAAAAGATGAACTTCCACTATTATTATTAAAACCCGAAAATGAAGATTGGAAAGTACTATCAGAACGAGAAGTATTTCCTTCAGAGCGATTATGACTAACCTGATTCGGACTATTTACATCATTTGAATACGAATAGGATCTTGAAAAGAAGAATTCGAATATTGAAGATTGTTTCTTTCATGAATTGGACTAGGAATCTTACTTGCACTTCTTGCATATTGATGAGGAAACATGACATTTTCATCTTCGTCATCTTGAGATAAACTTTCCGTTTCATCATCTACCTCATTATTGAAATGAACTTTCTTGCTTTGATTAGCTTTAGAAGCATAATTTTCCTTGTTTTGAGGAAAATTTGGATCAAGAATAGGTTCAGCAACAATTTTGAAATTATCGCTATGAACAGCGATCTCTCGTCCACTTTGCAAGCATTGTAATATAAATCTGTTTCTCCCCAAGATTCCTACAACCCGGTACGGTCCGACCCATCGTTTGTGTAATTTCTTAGGTAATCCAGAAGGTTTTATATTTAATATGTACACACGACTACCCACGAGAATATCCCTATCCAGAGCTTTACTACGTTGTCTGGTTATGAATTTGTTCGTTTCATTCTCTAAATTTTCCTTTGCTATCTCACGAATCAAATTCGTACGTATTGCTAAGTCTTTTAGCTCTTCATGACTTGGTTGGAAATCTTTATTTATACTAGAGAAAGGTGTGATGTAGTTATCTACATCGTAAGGTAAGCGTTTATTGTACGAATAAAGGACAAAATGTGGACTTTCCCCTAACGTTTCATTGTAGGTGCTGTTCAAGCACAATTGAACGAATGGAAGGTAGGATGCCCAATCATTACCATGATCCCTGACATAACGACGCAAGTAATCTTTTACTTGTAAATCACAACGTTCCACGTTGTTATCTTGAACAGGAGGAAGGATAGAAATTTCAACTTTTGGAATTTTCCAAAGCTTACATAGCTGTTTGAAAAATGAAGGAACGAAATCACCTGCATCTTTCGCAAAAAGAACTGAAGGAGTGTTATGACGAACTATAATTCTATGAAGCAAAGCGTTTGCTATATGAACACCATTTAACGAAGGTATGGGACACAATTCAACATACCTTGTAAGTGAATCTTTGAAAACTAGAATATATTTAGAACCCGTTTTAGAACAAGGAGGAAGTGGTCCAATGATATCAGTGTGTATTCTGCTAAACGGCTGATATGCGATTGGGTACTTGTAAATAGATGCACGCTTAGGAATGTTTCCCTTAACACGTAAACAAGAAGGACATTCTTTACAAAATTGCTGAACAAGCTTTGATAACTTCGGAAACGTGTAACGTTCTCTGATTCTTTTCTCTGTGCGTAGAGCACCCATGTGGCCAGCGCCAAGACTACAGTGATTGAGATTTAAAACAGTATAAACTAAAGAATTTGGAACTTCAATGAGATATTGCATCTCCTTCGTAACGTAATATAATATATTTTTAATATATGCATGTGGATAACAGAACGTGTTTCCTTTTTCTTTAATAAACTTTATAATAGGAGCTAATCTTTCACATTTTTCTTGTTCGGTTTTAATCACCTCGAACGTAAGATTATAAAGCTTTTTATCTGCGAATGAAGAATCAATATTTGACACCAAAGATATAGGAGAAATAGAAGGTGGTGGACATCTTGAAAGAATGTCTGGAACAATATTCTTTTTACCTTCGATAAACAATATTTCTGGGTTAAATGCGTTAACCTTTACAGCCCATCTGGCCAATTTATGTGTCAGATCCTTACTTTTGAAAATTTGCACCAGAGGTTTGTGATCTGTATAGATCTTTATTGATACCCATAAATTATATTTCTAAATTTAGACAATGACCACGTTATCGCCAAGGCTTCTCTATCAATCGAGCTATAGTTTCTCTCGGCCTTGCTCAACATTCTTGAAGCGAATGATATTGGTCTGTCGTTACCATTTGAATCTCTCTGTGCGAGGACTGCCCCGAGACCTATCCCACTGGCGTCTGTGCATAAAATAAATTCTTTATTGAAGTTTGGAAATTGCAATAAAGGTTCTAAAATTAACTTTTGCTTGAGAACATCAAAAGCTTTTTGTTGCTCTTCTTGCCAGACGAATGTTACACCCTTTTTGAAAAGAGCTGTGATCGGCTGTGCAACAACAGAAAAATGAGGAATAAAATTGCGGTAAAACGATGTGAATCCCACGAAAGAACGTGCTGAACTAATATCTGTAGGTACTGGAAATGATTTGAGTACTTCTAACTTACTAGGATCTGCAGACAGACCTTCACTACTAATAAGAAACCCTAAATAGACTAATGACCTTTTGAAAAAGTTCGCTTTTTCATTTTAAGCTTCGCTTGCTTTAAAGCATTAAACACTAACCTTAAACTACGATAGTGTGAATCTATGTCTTTAGAATAAACAATGATGTCATCAAGATAGATGAGCGCGTGAATACCTAACAGGTGAGAAAGAGCGGCTTCCATTAATTTGCAGAAGACATGAGGTGCTGTACGTACCCCCATTGGCAAAACTCGCGGTTGCCAACGTCCCCGATGAGTTGTAAACGCTAGATAAGG
>JABUQX010022490.1:0-44518 GCA_015478945.1 Trachelipus rathkii | reverse complement strand
TATATTAATATAGAGTAATAGTAGGTGACGGCGTGGGCGTGGACATTTATAGGTTTCGTGAGAGGTAGTAAGCTGGAAGTAGGTAATAATATATATAATTATGATTATTAGAGTGGGAGAGAGAGAGATGAGACAGAGCAGAAGAGAGAGAGGAGAAGAGAGAGAGAGCGAGAGAGAGAGAGGAGAGAGACGAGAGAAAGAGGAAGAGAGAGAGAGAGAGATGAGAGGAAGAGAGAGAGAGAGAGAAGAGAGAGAGAGATAGAGAGAGAGAGAGAGAGAGAGAGAGAGAGAAGAGAGAGCAGAGAGAAAGGAGAGATGGAGAGAGAGAGAGAGAGAGAGCAGAGAGACATGGTGGTGAAAACACGACAAAAGAAATACTGGCGGGCTATTTGACTCGTACAAGAGGAGGTTGCTAGTAAGAGTAAATAGGCTAATCGTCTCCTCTGCTAAAGAGTTTGTTCGTAGATCAAATTCCAGAGTCTGCGTGCCTTGTGCGCTTCGTTCTATATTTTAACCTTATAATATGTTCTTGCATTAGCAAACATGTGATGCAACGAGGTAGGAGGTTGGTGTGGGGGCAGGTATGTACGACACTGTGCGTACGGCATGACCACGTGGGTTAGCATGTGCCTGTGGAGTATTGAGCGGAGTGTTGTAAAATGGTATAAAACCTAAAAGCGAAAATGTAAAACAGTCGATTTGTTAAAACAAACTTCGTCTGGAACGCTAAAATTGAAATAGGTTACTCACACACACACACAAGGGGCGTCTATACAAACTAAGTTAAATAGACTAGGAAAGTAATTCCACATATATAAATATAGTTTATATCGTTATAGTATGAGTATATATAGATATAGTTAGCTATGGGGTGCCACGTGTTGGTTAAGATTATATATATATAATGATAGGAGGATATTAATGCTGAGTTTGTCATTAGGATATGCTATACTGTTTAGTCGGGTGAGAATATATAAACTATTATATAGTAGTATAGTATAGTAAGTTAGGGTAGTTGGTTTGCTTGCGGGGGGCCGTATCAGTTTTGTAGTGGCCATAGGGAGGCTCTGAAGACTCAGCCTAATCAATTGTTTGTCCTATATTTTACGGGATTTCCTATTCCTAATAGTTGATGAACTGAATAGATTCCTATAACAGTGGCAAGCATTCATGATTCTGTTTTCAATAATATTAAATGTAATATTGTCCGTACTGAGAGATCAAAGAGACAGTTGAGCGTACAAAATGCCCATTTGCGCCTCTCCTCAGATAGGCAAAACGTCGGTCGAGTCTAAAGTCTGAGCGTGGTGAGTTATATGTACGAGGAATAAGATTATGCCTAGCAGATGTAACCGGCCTTTGATGACGTTAGAAGAAGAAGTTCGTCCCTGATCCTCTGCTCTTCTGCCGCACACACATCACACGAGCACCGAGCGAGGAGTGTTTTGGGTGCGTGTCACACCACACCACAGCACGACACAGCACGTGTTGGCTGAGGGTCGGGATTTGGTGTGGCACACACACAACTACACACACACACTCACATCACGTCACTCGACAAGTAGTGACATCACAACGATGGGCGAGATTGGGTAGTATGTGTCCATGAGTTGGGTTGAAACAATCATATTTATATAGGTTATATTGTGTTAGCTATTAATATTACGATAGTTATAGTATATATATATATATAATATAGAGAGAGCTATAATTATGATAATATAATATAATATATATATAATATATATAACGTACAGATACGTTGAGGATAGCCACAATAATACATATAGAATATTATACATTATTATAATATTAATATATATAAGATTATATATATAATTTAAGTATTATATAATATGCAATAATATAAATATAAATATATAGATAATATATATATAAATAATATAATAGTAATATATTATTATATATAATATATATATAAGTATGTATAATTTGATTAGGATATTATATATATATATATACGTAAGCATTGATAATTATAAATAGAGATGTAGATAGGTATATAAGTATTAGTATATTATATAGCTATATATATATACGTATATATATAAGATAGTATTAATATAGGGTAAGTGAAAATGCCGATAGCATAATAAAATTTGTAAATAGTAAATCTAACCCTAATAATTATAGTATAGAAAGAGAGAGACTTAAAAACTAGGAGGAAAAAAAAAGAGATAATTCAAAAGGAGTCGCGGAGAGAGCACAGAAATTGCTAAATTTCCCTCTTCATTAGGCAGACATAATTCAAAAGATAAAAAAGATGGGAGAAAAGACAGGAGAGGGAAAGCATCTAAAAAGGTTTGCAAGAATAAAGAGAGAGTATGGAATTTAATGGTAAGAAGGATAGAATTAATGAAAATATAAAAGTATTAAAACTTAACAGATACTCACACATAGTGAAACAATGATAGTAAAGTTACCACCAAATATGTATGTCGATCCTCAGAAAATAAATAAATAATCAAAAAAAAAAAACAAGAGGATAAAAGAAGCAGAAAAGGGGAGAAGATGATGACAGGTTGGAAATATAAAACAAAAGTTGAAAATGTTCAAATTGAAAAAGGAAAAATTTATTTGAAGAGCAACAAACCGTTAATTGATACTTCAAAAAGGACAAAGCCCATTAAATGTCTTGTTAAGAAATAAACGAATTGTAAAATTAATAAATAATAATATAAGAGATAATAATATAATAATAATAATAATAATAAAATAATAATAATAATAATAAATTATAATAAAATAATAATAATCAATAATAAGGAATAATTGTGATAGTATAATATATAAGTAGAATGGGATGAATACCAATATGTATATGTAAATAATATAATAACGATAAAAGTAAATTAAACTAATTAATTCATAAATACAAATAAATACTAGAATAAAATAAAATACAAATAAAACAAGGATAAATAGATAAAGTTTAATAAAAAAGTCAAACAAAAAATTTTTAACTAGAATATAAAGAAAAAAACAGAAGGTGAAAAACTGCACAAAGAACTGTATAAAAAAGAACTAAAAGTTCCAAAAGTGATTTTCATAAAAGCGGTCCGAATAAGAAATAAATAGTTGTGAAATAAGAGAAATATAATTGAAGAGCGTCTGGCAGAAGAGAATAATCTAGAATTGAGAATTTGTGAGCATAATGAAGGTGCGAACTTCGACTAACTACATACCTTACATTTTATCGCTACATAAACAAATGTTATTTTATTCTCTCTCTCTCTCTCTCTACAATCTCGTCTCTCTGTGCTCTCTATGCTGTGCTCTCTCTTGCCTGGGCGGATCTCTCGTGTGTCTTTGCTCTGTCGTCTTCGTCTCTCTGCTCTCTCTCTCCTATAGATATATTATTGAATATATATATATATGTTGAGTGGTATTATGTAGGATAGGAGAGGTAGGGTATAGTATAACGGGTATTATAGGTAATATGAGTTGTATGTTGGGTATTGGTAGTTGTATGATTTGGTTGTTATATATACAATTATATATTAGTATCAAATGTTGTTCAATGAATTGTGTGTTTGAAAGACGATATTAGGTGAAATGGAGAAAAGAAATAGGCCAATTGAAGTTATCCAAGTAATAAAGGAGTTCTATCATGGTGGTTTCAAGGAACAGTAGAAGGGAGCTGCGTTTAATGAAGGAGAGAGAGCGAGAGAGAAGAGAGGAGAGAGAGGGAGATGAGAGAGAGAGCAAGAGGATTTGATGTGAGCAGATGGCTGAGAGAGTGGAAGTTGGAGATTGGTAGATGTGATGAGGGGATTATGAGTAGTTGATTCTGGAGAGAGACGAGTGGTGCCTTATGGTTATACAGTTGTGGTCCGAGAGAGTACCATAGAGTTTGTGGTGGATTTATGAGCAATAGGATTATTGAAGAGCATTTTACTAAATCGCATGGACGGTGATCAGCTGGCTAGTCGTGTGTGGTTGGTGGTGCTCGTTGTGTCTTTTTTGTGTTGTGAGTCGTAAGATATAGACGTGTCGAAGGTTTTTAGAATAAGTATTTCTGTATTAATTTTTGGTTTTCAATTTATTATATTTTTGTAGTTTATTTAATTTATTTTTATTGTAGCTGCATTTGATGAGCTGTTGCATATTTGTGTGTTGTGGTTGCTTAACAAAATTTACGTATTTTATTACTGCTATATCGTGAGTCCTGACATCGTTACGCCCTCGTTCTTCCATCTCACTCCGACGTGCCTCTCTGCCCAGCATTTAGTGGTGTCTTTGCTTAGCCAGGCGGTTTGATGAGGTGCCATTCAGCTGTGAGTGACACCATAGAGTGCTAATGCGTTCTCGATTCATATATGTGAAGATGTTATCGTATACCATTCCGTACTGAGTAGTACTCAAATATATACGGTATATGTTATATACTATATATGTGGGCCATAACCCTATATAGCATCCCACTCAGCTCGCGACTTTGGGTGGTCGCGCGAGGTGGTGATTATCCATCGTCCTACACCAGTACTTGAGTAGTATGATATATATGTCTACCACCCCCACTGTCCCCTCCTACCTATACTTGTGGTGTTTGTGTCTTACCTAGTATCAGGGATGGGTGTGTTCTGATTAGAGTTATATACTGAGGTTAGTATGATATGTAGTGGGTGAGGGTATAATATATAAGGATATCAGGCATATAGGGATAATTGAGTTGCTGATAGTTAAGAAATATATAAGTGATTAGTTAGTATAATATTTAATGTATGGTGTTGCTTGGAGATATGGTGGACCGTTAGTGTGGTAGGGTACCTACTCACTAGGTCGTGACATGAGTGAGGGTCATTATTATAATTCTAAATAAATATGTTCGCATATGGCACTACTCCTTTAAAAGAAGTTACATAAAAATGGTCCGACCGCGGATGAGTCGGTCAAATACGTCATTCGCGGATGCGCCCCTTCGGTGCCCACGTGTGTGGTGTGTGTACGTGTTTAGGGTTGGGGATTTTATGTATTGTTTCATGAGTGTTGGCCTACATGCGTTGCTCTTGATTTTGGATTAATGTTAATGTTTGATATGTATTTTTTTTAAATGTTTTTTTTTTTTATAATTTTTTTGTGAGCAGGGGGCTCGAAGCCGACGGAGGTGAGTGGACAAGGGGGCAGCGATGTTCCGCCTGCCGCAGGTGTTTGTCGCCCCGCAAGAGGCCGAGAGATCCCGTCTGACCTTTCTGATCTTTTTGGCTGTTATTCTAATGCTTGGGTATTTCGCGTTTGAGTTTAAAAAAAAAAGAAAAGGTCCGTGTTTAGATTGGGCAACGTGGTCGGTGTTCGCTACGATTGCCTTTTTGAGGATGAATCGAGGTTACGATTATATATAGTCTATTAGCATGATTCTGTTGCGTTGGTTGCGAGTTAGTAGTAGGGGTGGGCGTTGTATGTGCGAGCAGTATTTGAGAGAGTTCCTATAGCTAGTGACAAAGATTTATATTTATATTGATCCGGGGCCTAATAGTGGGTGTAGTTTAGTGTGGTGTTATCTGTTGTATGGTAGATTAGTCGCTCTATAGGGGTAAATGAGTAATATATAGTATATAGTAGTATCATATATAATATTATATATATTATATATATAAATATAATATATAGTATATTATAATATATGATATACTATATATATATATATAGGTAGTATATATATATTATTATATAATAATAATATAGTAATATAACTACTATAAACTATATATATTATATATATATCTATAATATGGCCAATTCCTAGAGTACGGTCAGGCAAGTAATTTTTCGTTACTGTTTGGTTTGTGTAGTAGGATAGTGGTCTTGTTGCTCTGACACCGTTTGCACAAAAGTTTTCGTTGGAAAGTTGCTTCAAAGTTAATAACGATAAACTCCTTATACTTTAGCATTTGCAGCATCCAATGAATTACACTGCAAATATCAAGGTTATGATCGGTGTCGGTGCGAGGGTGTGACTGTGGTACACTAGCCTGTGGCCAGGGTACCCATTGCCGAAGCCGTCTCAAGAGTGGCTTAAATTTGGGCGCGGTACCGCACTGCACTCCTCGCCTCTTACCGAAAATAGTCGAATACACTGGGGCCATATAGACTAGCGCCCATCAATCATCGATTACCATAGGAATCATTTGAGTTTAGCCTTTACACACATGGCCAATCTTCGAATCTGACACCCTCTCCCCCTTATCCGACCTAGATGAAGTCTAACTAATTTACAAACAATCACATATCGGATACACTGTTTGGATATACAGGCTAAGTCAATTAAGAATCTGGCACCAATATGAGTACGAGGGCATCAAAGGTTCGTTCATGAATGAACAGATAAGATCGATACAGCGATGCCCTTTCGGGAATGAAAAATAGGAATTTAAATTGAAAGGTAGATGATAAGAATTATTATGAGATAATGAAATCAGAAGAATAAAAATATATAGCTAGAAATAGTGAAGAAAATGAAAGAATTTGTATGAATGATATATAGATCAAGAGCGGATATAAGTAAATATAAATATTAAAGTATGGAATTTCAAAATAAATAGAATTTGACGAAAGTTTGAATTAAATAATAAACTTTGGAAGTTGGAGAATGAATTAGAAAAAAATAGAAAAATATACGTGTATGATAAGGATGGAAGAGTGAAAAGGAAAAGACGTATATTACGGAAGACAATTATTAATCAAAACAAGTTGTAAGCGGAAAACATTGAAAGGAAATATAGAGTAGTTATGTTTTTATAAGAATCGTACGGAGAGACAAAGGAATTAGATGTTTATCGTAATAAAACCTCTTTTAATCGAATCCCTGCGGATTGGCCGCGGGGCCCGTCTTTTGCCCTCGTCGGCGGGTAGAAAAAATGCCTGGTCGGGGTAGAATGCGATAACACAATAAACATGAAAAAAATAAAAATACGAAAAAAGATATAACATAAAAAAGAACGATTAAAAAAAAGAGAGAGAACGTTAAAAAAAAATGTAACAGGAGTTATGTATAATAAGCTAAAAGAAAAGAAGAGAAGGCATAAAATCACGTCAATTAAATTTTAAGCGGGCGTTTGAGTGGGGCGGGTGACGCCGTGGTTGGCCTGCCTTACGGTGCGTTGGAGGTGTTCCTTGCAGTAGTGGATGTCCTGCGATGTGTAGCAGTTGTGACAGCGATTTGGTATTGATGGCGTTCGGTGTGTGGGGGTATGTTGTGTTTGATGGATCGTAATGGAGTAGGATGAGAAGGTTGTTCAAGTGAGGCCTATGGGATCGGGGGGCATGGTTCTCTCATGTTCAGAAAATCGATAGACCATTCGACGTTTCAGGGAATGCTTCATACAGGATTCAAAATTTGCATGATGTTGTTGATCTTTGCGGTATGGTGGTAGTGAGGTTGAGTGATTTAGCTGTGGGTTGGTGTGTGTGGGTTGTGCGCGTTGTTTTGTGGGTGGTTGTGATTGGGTGAAAGGGGGTGGTGAGGGTACTGGTTTTGGGATTTGGGGCACAAACACTTGTGGGTCTCGAGAATTGGTGAGGGTGGGGTGTAGAGGGTTGTTTTGTTTGTGTTGTTCCGCTTGGGGGGTCTGCTTTTGTTATGGGTGGCGTGGTTGGTTTGGAGGGGTTCGGTGTGTTTTGGTTGTTTTGTGTTAGGCTCGGCTGCGATTTGCTGTGGCCTGGGTGTCGCGACTGTGTGCCGGTGACGGTGAGGTGTGCGTGTTTTGGCGGAGGGTGGTCTCGTTGGTCTTGTTGGTAGCTTTCATTGTGTGGATTTGGTATTGTTGTGGATTGTTTATGGTGTTCGGTGTGGCCGCGACTACATTTGGGAGTTGTCTCTTGGGTCTGTTGTTGTTCGGTGTTTTTTGGTTGGTGCTTGTGGTTCGTCTCCGTATTGGTCACTCGGGCGCCTTATACATGTATTTTAGGACTTCAGGTACTGGGGGTAACTGGGTGGTGTTGGTGGGGTGTGTGGGGGTTAGGTGTTGTTCACCGGGGTTAGTGTGGGGTGTGGTTGTTTTTCTGGGTTTGGGGTGTCGGTGGGCGGGTTTTGTATTTGTGGGTGTGTCGGTGCGTTGTGCGGTGGTGGGCGATGTGATCGAGGAGCCCTGTCGCTAGAGTGGCATTTGTGTGTGGGTTTGCGATTTGAGAGTGCTTAGAAGTTTGTGATGTGATTAGTCGTGATGTGATAGCGGATGTAAGGTGGGGTGAGTGTTTGCTGTGTCAGACGTCGAAAGTGAGCGGGGATGTATTGGCAAAATCTGATGTCCTGAAAAGTGACGATTTGGTGGAGAGGGAAGAGTGTTAGGTGTTTGATGTTCTCAGTCTTGAGGGGGAGGGGGTGAATGTGCACGAATGTGTTACTTGGTGGTTTGTGGCGGGCGGGGGGTGGTTCGATACCGTGTGACGTTTCCGGGGTGTAGGGTGAGGGTGAGTGGTTGGGTGGGTTGCTGTGTGTGGAGGGCGGGGATGGGGGTCTGTACGTGCTGCTGTGTTTGTTTTTGGCAGGTGTGTTAGGTGTTGGGTTGTGTGGCGCGGTGGTAGGTGGGCGTGTGGTGTACGTTGTGTTTTTGGGGGTTGGTTATAGGACGATGTTTAAGGTATTTGGTCATGGTGGTGTTTTGTCGTTGTTTACTGCGTGGTTGAGGTGTGCGGTGGGATGGGGCCTGGTGGCTGTCGTTTAGTCTCCGGTTTTGTGGGGGTGCTTTCGGTGTGTTAATTTGGGTGGGATTTTGGAGTGGAGGTGGGTGTAATTGATTGATGGGTAATTGATGGGCGTTGTGACGCGCATGCACTGGTGGTTTCTTGTTGTGGGTGGCGGTTTGTTGGTTTGTCGAACCGAGTTGTGTTTTGGTTTGGGGGGGTTCCGGTTGGTGATCGGGTTTGTAGTAGTGGGTGGGTGAGGGACGGTCCGTTTTGGGTTCGTGCGTCTTTGTTGGCTGTGTCGGCTGTAGGGGGGTGGTTCGGGCCTTAGTGTTGTATTCCGTTGCGGGGCGGGAAGTCTGTGTGGTTGGGTGATAGTGCTTGTAGTCTGGGGATGAGTTGGGTGTAGAGTTTTGTGTTGCCGTTGGGTTTGTGTTGCTGGTTAATGGATTGGGTTGTCGTGGGGGTTGTATAGTAGTGTGTGTGGGGAAGCGACCGACTGGGAGACTTGTGTTGGTGTCTGTGCGTGCCGCTGTTGTTTTTGTGTGTGTGTGGGCCGTGTTATTTTTTTTGTTTTGGAGTTTATCTATGTGTCTGCTTAGCGGCGTATGAAGATATAACTTTTATATTGTATATTTTTAAGCATTATTGCTAGACATTTATTAGTCAAGCCTTGATGAATGGGTAGACGAGTAATAATTCCCGGCGGTGTTGACGTGAGAACGCCGTGATGATCGGTATAATGGAGTTGTTTGGGGTTGGTCTGCCCCTAGGTTCTGGTAGTGACACATAGTCCTACCGGAGATTTGGTGTTGTCTAGTTTGCTTTAGCGCTCACAGTGAGTAGTAGTGCATACTGGCTGAGTTGGATGTAGGGTTGAGCTTTATGGAGTGAGTTATGTGGGCATATGTGTAGTGAGGCTTTTGGCGTATAGGGGTGATGATGCCTTCTGTTTTTATTGGGGCTTCTGCGTTAGCCTCACGGATAGCTGTATAAGTCAGTTTATGATTGTATGGTATATTATGGTGGAGGTATTATAGATATAGTGAGTATATTATATGAGTGCGGTGTAGTAGAGTTATTTGACTGAGGTAGATTGCTGTATTGGTGGTATTGAGTGTGTTAGTTTTGGATAGCTGCCGGGGTATAATGTGAACCGTAATTCTAGGCTAGGTACAAATTTTGAGGAGTACTTCGTATTCATATGGTCGGGTCGAAGGTTTCAAAGCAGCTGAGGGCCATTGATGTTAACAACATTTGAGATAGAAGATGTAGATTATGTATAGATGTAGTGATAGATTAGAGTTGATTAGAGTAGATGTGCTTGAAGATGATGAGGGTAAGTGATAGATTTTAGGATATTGATATGGAGTAGGAGTGTAGATTTTATATTGAGTATTAGTATTGAGGATATGTAGTAGGATGTATGAGTGAGTAGGTAGTGATTAGGCGTTATGGATGAGGGATAGGGATAGAGACTAGATATTGAGTAGCGTATTGGATTGAGGATGTAGATATCGAGGTAGTATAGGTATCGAGAGAGTAGGTTAGAGTAGATAGATAGATAGATCAGCGTAGATGTATGCGATAATAGGAGTTTGAGATTGAGGTGCGTAGGTAGGAGGTGAGAGTAGTGGATAGAGTGACGGTGAGATAGATGAAGTAGAGGTAGAGATTATGATAGATGGGTTAATATAGGGATAGATAGATAGAAGTAAGATATGGATAGGATATTGATAGGCTAGGTGGATTAGAGTGAGGTGTATAGTAGTGACTAGGGGTATTAGATACGGATAAGCGAAAATGATGAGAGATAGGCAGGAGAGGTGGGGGAAAAGAGAGAGGATAGGGAGATGGAGAGTTAGAAGTATGTTGTTTATGGATTCGCAACAGCTCTAGGATGAGGTGGAGATGGTGAGAGGGAGAGAGAGAGTGAGAGGAAAGAGAGAGAGAGAGGAGAGAGGAGAGAGAGGAAGAGTTTGTGCTTAGTGAAGAATATTAAGTATACCCCATGGGGTGGTGCAGGAGGATGTGTAATAATGGACGTTGTCATAGATGCGAGAGGAAAAAGATTTGACCTTTTTGTGATTTGACAGATTATAAGTGAGGTATTGTTTTTCTTGCTACGCGGTAATTGTTTGCGTGGGAATGAGATATAAGTTGGTCTCGTCTCTCTGTTCTCTCCGTATCTTGCTCTCTCGCACCCGTTCTAGCTTCTCGTCTGTGTCTCCCCTCCTTTGGCGGTCTCCGTGTTATGTATATTTGGAGTCTCTACTCGTCTCTTCCACGGCGTCCTTAGTTCGGTCGATCGATCGTTCCTGTCTTCTGTTGCTGATGCTGGGTTGGTCCTTTTGGTGTGTGCTGGTGTGTGCGGATGTTCTTCTCTGTTTCTTGCTTTGGGCACATTCTTTTTTCAATCCTTTCTCTCTTAATAAATCTAGTTCCTTTATAATTGATATGATATGCTTAATTATGGAAATTACGATATATATATATATATATATATATATATTAATTATATAACGGATATATATATATATATATATAATATATAGCTATATATTAGTATATATATATATAGTATAATATAGTATATATATATATAGAGTAGGTTGTATAAGAGCCTGGTAGGTTATGTTAGTATTGTTAGAGTGTTTTGGTGTAGTTAGGACGTTATGTATTTATGATGGTGATAGGGTGAGGTTCATATTGAGTTATGGGTTATTGGGTATTAGTCTGGTTTTGTCGTTGATATGGTTAGATATTATATATATGTTATTACTATATTTGTATAGTATGTGTTATAGAGAGCGTGAGGTGGTAGGTATGTGGTTGTTAGACGTATTATATTGTGTGTTAGTTCGGTATGTATAGTGGAGTATAGGTATGTATTAGGTATAGATTATATGTTAGAGGGTGGTACGGACGCTCGGTCGTGAGTATGATGAATGGGAAACATTTCGGGCGATAGTGTGGTGGAGTGAATTGTACAAGACTCGATGTGCAGTACAAGTATTATTTGATATATGAAGTGACCTAAATAGATTATATAAGACATCTTTGGTGGTTGCGGTTATCTTTTCGAGTAGTCTTCAAAGGCCTCGAAATCGACATTTCGGCTTGATCATCTAATTATGGGGGTCGAGTTGTCTTTCAGGACAGAGCGGACAACCGACATGTTTGAGCTGGTTGATTGGGAGGAATGGTCAAGTCAATATCTCGTGATGTTCATTTCCGATCATAACAAAAGACTTTCGGTTGGATAGATTGCAGGTCGGACGAAGTATATTATTCCAATAGATGAATAATAATAATAAAATAAATAATAGATAATAATATAATGAATAGTAATAATAATAATAATATAATAATAATAATAATAAATATATATAATAAAGTATAATATATAAGTAATAATTAATAATAAAATAATAATAATAAGTAATAAAATAATAATAATCATATAATAATAATAATAATAATAATAATAATAAATAATAAGATAATAATTAATAATAATTAATAAAAAATATAATAATAATATCCATAATAATAATAATAAAGATATTAATAATATATACATAAATTTAACATATGAGAGGAGGGAGCAATATAATAATTATAACAATATATGCTTTGAACCAGCTGTTCGAATGTGGACCCGCAGTGTAGTATCAAAAATGGCGGAGAACCTTTCGCTTGAAAAAAAAGAGATTTGGAAAAGAAGAAGGAAAGTCTGAATTGATATTTGTAGATAAGTTTGCGTGTAGTGATACTCTACATCTTGAGAAGTATTTTTCAGAAAGGAGAGATATTCCGGTTCTAGTCGGAATTTTTCAAAATTCTATCAAAAACCGAAAAAATATTTATATTTAAAATGTCAGGATTTTAAAAAATGTGAAATTTTATTTATTACATTTAAATTAGATTTTCATTGAAGTCTGGATGGAGGAGGTTGCAAAATTTTAACATTCATAACTTTTGGTAATATTGGTAAATTGAATAATAAAAATTAGAATAAAATAGAGAAGATTCGTGAATGAAGTAAACTTAAACAAAATATTTCTTCCTCTCGGTGGGCAAGGGGCTGAAAACCTCACCTCTTACAAATTTTGTTTCCTTTTCTTAATGGACGGTGATATTTATTTTAGTATTTGATCACCCCCAACGGCCGACCCTGCATACCGATGGTTGTGTGTGGTTTGGGCAGAATCGAAGTGGTGAGTGATTGTTATGATGGGTGGGGGTGGGAAACAGGAGTTATACATATAGTAAGTGAATCATAGACATTGTAGAGTAGATGGTAATCCAGGTATAAGAGCATTATTGGTGTGGTTCCAGTGCCAATCGTACGGTTAGAGAGATTAACGAGAATAATATTCAATAATAATAATAATAATTAATATAATATAATAATAATAAATAGATAATAATAATATATAATTATGATTCTGAGGAGTATGCTTAATAATGTCAACAGATAGTTGATTGCTTATTATTATATTATTATATTAGGAATTCTATTATAATTATTATTATAATGATTATATTATTATCTAGTATTATTATTATTTATAATAATATTTTGATTATTTATCAATTACATATTATAATTATTATTATATTATTAATGTATTATTATTATTATGTTATTATTATATTAGTTATTTTGATTTAATATATTTATTATGGTTATTAATTATTATATATTATAGTATATTATATTATTATTATTATTTTTTTTTTTTTTTTTTTTTTTTTTTTATTTTTTTTTTGTTATTTTTTTTTCTTATTATTACTTTTTATTATTATTATTATTATTATATATTATTATTAATTATTATTATTATATTATTATTATTATTATTATATTATTATTATTATTAAAGATTATTATTATTATTGATTATTAGATGTTATTAGTCAGGTTGCAGACGATGCATGTGAGGACCATTAGAACGTAAGAATTTAGAAGAAGCAAATAAGAAGACTAGTGATAAGTCAAGCATGATTGGCTGTAAAAAAAAAAAAACTTGATATTATTAAATATATGTCGATATCTTCAATCGATATTGATTATTTTCTATAATTAATATCGATATTTTATAGATATAATACAGATTTTATATATACTATATATACTATTATATATAATTATAAATATACTGATATTATATATATATATCATATATGTATATTAATAACTAATATATATATTATAATACTATATATATTATTTAATTATATATAATATATATAATGTTATATATAGATATATATATATTATATATACCACTATATATTACCCTTACTACTAAATATATTATATATATATATATAATATTATATTATCTATATAATATTATATATAATATATATGATATGATATAGATATTTATAGTGTATTATTATATATATACTATATAGTATGTATATGATGTGAGCGGTACATACTAATTATAATGATATATCCTATTAGGATAGCCCGATATTAGTTAGTAGTATAGTATATGCTATAGGTATATAGATTACTTATATATAGCTATATGTATAAGAAGACTATATTAGGTTGTCTGGCGTGTCGTGCGCTAGGGGATGGCTTCGTCAATGTCTATTGTTAGGATGGGCGAGGACGGCGCTCGTGCGGTAAGTTTAAAATTAAAAAACGTTAAATTATGCAATGTATATGTAATAGCTGTTTTAAAATTCTAATTTATTTTTAAATTTATTTTTATTAGCATTAGCACAATTTAGTGTACCATGAAACCACTCTGAATATCTCTGGGAGGTGTGTACTGTTTGTAGTCGGAGTAGGTATTGATGTTGTTCTATATTTCTTTGTTTCTTATTGTGTACCGAATGAATGTTTTTGGTAGGTTGGCTGTTGGTCGCGGTATGTGTCTCTCGAAGGAATAAGTGTTTGGTTGTGACTCAGACCGCATGAGGGGTGGAAGGAGAGGGAAAGGTGGTATGATTGGGACAGATATATGGTGATGTATGTAAGGGGAGGGAGAGGTGATGGATTATTGGTAGGGTTTGGTGTGTTGTTAGGGGGTGATGGTATAAGACTGGAGTGAGGCGTTGGGTAATGGGTTGATGGTTTGTTGGTTGATTTGTTCGGTATTAGTTGTGCTTATATATTTTTTATAAAGGTGATAGGGGGGATAAATTTTAATAGTTGTGTTCGTGGTTGACCTAGATTTGAAGACGATGTTGGTTGTTGTTGGGGCGTCTCGCGTGTTGGTGATGTAGGTGGGTGTATTCTATGAATTATAGTGTTGTATATTAGGTAGGGAGTGATGATAGTGGGTATGATTATGATTATTGTGGTGTGTCGGCTGACAGGTTGTTCATGGAGGTGGTGTTGGGGTTGGTGGGTTCATAGTGTATGGGGTATGGTGGCATAGTACTTTATAGGTGGGTATATATTAGTGGTGTGGTATAGGTAGTAGTTATCACTGGAGTAGGGTAGGTAGTGATGGATTGTAGGGGGTAGTTGAGTGGGGTGTGTTATTTTGTGTTGGGTTAGTAGTACGTAGATGGTGGGGGCGGGGTGTGAGTCGTATGATAGGTGGTGTTTAGTTATGTTTGGTGTGGTACCGATTTGTGTTAGTGTGATGGGGGTGGGGGTGTTTATATATATCTATATAATATATAAGTGATACAGGTGTCTGTGGAGTTGGTCGATTATAGGGATGGTTTATAGGAGTCATGTGGGTGAGTAGGTACGGGGTGAGGGTTGGGT
Source organism: Trachelipus rathkii (assembly GCA_015478945.1). Lineage (NCBI taxonomy): Eukaryota > Metazoa > Arthropoda > Malacostraca > Isopoda > Trachelipodidae > Trachelipus > Trachelipus rathkii. Next base: position 29,130 of record JABUQX010022490.1, on the reverse strand, counting down.
TTTGGTATCGTAGTAGTGAGGTATATAGTAGATTTTAGGATATATATACTGCTAGGGCGGATCCGTTGTAGTTTTGTGTATAGTTAGTAGCGAGGTTTAGTGATGTAGTGTATATGGTGTTAGTTTATGTGAGTGTATGTAATAGTATATATATAAATATATATAAACTACCACTCTATATAAATAATATTATATATAATAATATATTATAGTATATTATCGTATAAGTACTGTAATAATATATAGTATATATATATCTGTATATAGTTATATTATTTAATAAACTACGTATTATAACCAGATATATTATATGAGTATATATATATACAACTATAGCTATAGTATATATATATATATATATATTATTATATATATATATAGTTATATAGATATTATATATATAAATCAGTATATATAGGTATAGTTAACGGGTTTCATTAGTATTCGGTGAGTTAATATTAATATATGTATTTTAGTTGAATTAGTGTTGTAATAGGGCTGTTTTGTGGGTGGTAGGTGAGCTATTAGGTTGTGTAATTGGTGGTGAGAGGGACTACTGGGTGTATTCTGAGAGTAGGATATATAGTATATTATGATAATATATAGCTTATATATATTTATATATATATATATATATTGTATATTATATCTATATCTATCTACTATCATATATATACTATATATAGTATAATATATATATATTATTAGTATATTATACTCCATATGTAGTATATATATAAAAACAATAATACAATATGAATCAACTAAATCTAGTATAGTTGAGTATTAGTATAATATATAGTATGATATTTTATCTATAGTATATATATATATATGATCTATATATACAATTATACGTAGTACTATACTATAATAGTAGAGAGAGCATACACGTATATTAAGTATATAGTATAATAGTATTATATATATAAATAGTATGAGTAGTGATTATATATAGGTATAAACTATGTATGTATAGTGGGTAGTGTTATGTATTATGTAGTTATTTAGGTGTGTGTAGTTAGTAATGCGGGTATATGGTGTGGTGGTGAGTATTATATAGTAGTGAGTTTAGTGTGTGGTATATTAGAGTAAATTGATATAATTATTAAATATTAGTATATATATTATGTAAGTGTATTTTACTATATATAAGTTATATATATATATATATATAGTTATATATTATACGGCTCTATTATAATCAAATTAAAACAGAAAATAAATACTGCTTTTCTAGATATTTGTAAATATTTAAATAAATTCATTATTTCATTTCAAAGTACTTTTGTCAAAATATTTATTATAATATTAGTTATTTATTTATGATTATATTATTCTTATTTATTAATGTAATTTATTAGTGTATCAGTAGTTAGCTTTAGTTTGTAGGGTAGTAGGTAGTAGTAGATAGTAGTATGCTAGTAAGTAGTTAGTAGTAGCTGTAGTTAGTAGTGAAGTATTAATGTATATTAGTGTTTTAATTATTATTATATTATCAATTATTCATTATTGATTTATTATTCTATTTATTAGTTATTATATTATTATTATTATTAATATTATTATTTATATTATTATTATTATATTACTATTAATTTATTTATTATGTATTATTATTATTAACTTATATTTTAGTATTATGTTAATTATTATTATTTATTATTCATATTATTATATTTATTATTGATTATTAATAATTACGCATGTATTATTATTATTTTTCATTATTATTATTTACCCTTATTATTATTATTATTTATTTATTATTAGTTCATTATTATATTATTGATTATGAGTTATGTTATTAATTCTCCAATTTTCATTAATTTTGTCTGAGCACTGCTATTTTCGTATTTCATTTGATATTATTATTAATTGTGGTTATTTTAAATATCAAGTTTATTAAATAATTTTCAGCTTGTATGACTTTATTTTCAATGCAAAAGATCTAGCTATTTTGAATTAGAGTTCCCTTTATATTTTCAGATTCAGTTGAATTTAAGAAACACACTTGAATAAAATAGGTCCAAATGCCACAATTTTAATACTATTATAATAATGATTCTTCTATTTCAATATTTAAATTTCAATTTGTGAACAGGAATAACTAAAATCTCCATTTGGATTCTTCAATCAAGGAAAGTCAGAAATCAACGCTTTCTCCCTTTGAGAAGAACATCCACGGAATTGATTCATGTGCTTTAAGGTACTATTTACCTATTAAATTACGATAAACCTAGTTAATGTATAAACAAATATAAAATATTGTGATTAGATATTTATAGGCAATAAATAATTAACATTTAAGAGCTTATTATTATCTGAATTAATTATTATTATTATGTATTTTATGGTACTTAATTTGGGATTATTTTTAACATTAATTATTAATTATTTTCTCTATTATTACTCTTATTGATTTAATTATTATTTTCCTTTCTCTCTCATTTTATTTCTTCTTCATTTATCATTATTATTATTACATTACTTTATTATTATTATTTTACTGCCTCTCTCATTTCATCTATTATTATCTGGTCCGCGTGTCTCTATTTATTATTATTATTGATTATTAATTATTTCATCTTCTATTTTCTTAATTAATTTAATGAACACACATTTACTTATTAGTTATTATTAAAATTATTAATTATTATATTATTTACTCATATTCATTTTATTATCCAAGATTATTATTCGTTATTAGGAATTATTATTGTTTATTTTCATTCATCCTTAATATTACTTATTATTATTATTTTATTTATTATGTATTATTATTATTATTATTATTATTATTATTATTATTATTATTAATTATATATTCATTATTATTAATTATTCTATTATTATTATTATTATTATTATTATTATTATTAATTATTATTGCAATCTTTATACAAATATTTGATTTCAAAATTTTCCTTTTTTTTATGTTTTTCCTGGTACAAGCCTTTTCAGCTTTTTAAACCCCAGCGACTATCATCATTCACGATTGTGTTTTTTAAAAAAAAAAAAGATTTTCGATTTATTTTTTTTAAAACACCCATTTTTGAGCTGTTTGAGTTCAGAAATGCGGCAAGAGTAGCTTGTATAATGCAAATTGTTAATGATATAAGTCCTTTTTCCCTTGCCAGGACTTTTCCTTGTTGCTAAAGGCTTTAATTCCATTTTAAAGACACACACACATCACACTCCACATATATAGTATTATATAATATATATTATATATATATATATAATAGTTATAGTATATAGTATAATATAATAGTTCGAATTTCATAAGGGTATAGTATATAATACTATATAATATATATATAATATATATATATGTAGATATATATAGAATATTATATTATTATATATAAATATATATAATATTATATATATTATATATAGATATATATAATATATATATGTGTGTATATATATATATATATATATAATATATATATACTTATATATATATATATATATACTATAGTATAATTATATAATATATACTAATATATATATATATTATATATAAATATATAATATATATTATATATATATATATATTATATATATATAATATAATATATATAGTTAGAGGTGCCCGGAATGTCGGTCTACGGGCTGGAATCTCCGGCCGGAATAGGAGCATTTTTTTTCCGGTTCCTGGTTCCGTGACGGAATTGTTTGAAAAATTCGCCGAACGGGAAAATTACTAAGTTTACTTCTGAGAAAAATTTGCTGGAAGAGATTTTTATTATTAATTTTCTTTTCTATAACTTCTGTAAGGGTCGTTTTGCAATCTTCATGTTCAAACCCATTTGGCAAACCGCCTGTGATCAAGCAAATATTTTTCGCCTGTTTCTGCTGAAGTGTTTCTTGCGATTCTGTAATAGTCAGAACCGTTGCTCTTATTTCTGCTAATTCAGTGACAGAATGGATCGTCGGATTCCAATTGCTCTCTAGTATGTGAATTTTGATTTCTAGATTTGCAATTTCATCGTCCTTCTGCTTCTGGAATTCAGTAAATGCAATTTTGAGTAAAGTAATTTCCTCTTATAACTTCTTAGGGTCAGTTGTGAACAGAATTTTCCAAGTTATTTTGGAAAAGAGGACTGCTTGGGGGAGGAAGGGTAGCTAGGAGAGCATCTTCCTGACTAACCGTGAAAGATTCGCCATGAGATGCTAAGTCCTCGATTCTGGGATTTCTCCATTACCACCAGTTTTACTTTTAATTTTACTTGCGCTATTTGCAGTTTTACCAATTTTTCCATTATTTCCGTTATTTCTGGATTCAATCACATTTATTACATTTGATACTAATTTCTTGTAAAAGCACTTGTGATTTTTTATTCATATACAATAATTGGATTGTTAATAGGGGAGATCGAATTCTATCTAGTTTATCCTTATACAAACTTATTATGACTTATTCTTGTACACAAGTCACTTGAAGATTTATTATTTATTTATTAGTTTTATTCTTTATTGCATTACAATTAATGCGACATTGTTAAATAGTGGATATCAGTTTCATCTTAGTTCATCTATGCTATGAAGAAAATACACAAGCGTAAATCTACGCATTACACTTTACGCAGTATCAAACATTATAATAATAATAATAATAGAATAATACTATTATTATATTATCAATAATACACCCATAATAGCACAATTAAGTAATAATAAATCTCAAATGTTAAATAATAATCAATAATAATAATAATATTAATATAAAAAATAATGAATCACTAATATATTTAATAAAAATATATATAAAATAATAAATAATATATAATAATAATAATCAATAATAAATAATATACTAATATATAATTAATAATAATTAATAATTAACAAATAATATATATAATAATAATAATAATAAAAATGATAAGAATAATAATAATAATAAAATAATAATAATAATAATAATAATAATAATAATAATAATTATATAATAATAGATAATAATTATATAATTAATATATCACATTAATAATAATAACCAAGAGTAATAGGTAAGCATCTTTCATTCAATATCCAATTACAAATAATAAAAATAAAAATATTGAATATCAATCTAATAATAATTTAATAATTCATAAATATTAATTAAATAATTCTAATAATTAAATAATAGATAATAGAATATATATAATAGTAATAATAATCAATTAATACGGTATACTATACTACTTCTCGTGAGAGAATTAGCCAACTGCAGTTAATATATTAACAAGCATCGTACCAATCACATACATCTTCGTAATTGACATGAGTCCTCATAAATTGAGAGATAGAATTGAGGTAAACTTAGAGTTCAATAGTGGCATAGATCTCATTAACAATAATTGATTAAAAAGAGACTCGTGAGAGTGGTGATCGACCGCCTACACCCGGAGAAGTAAATGCCACCGAAACCGCACAGTCACGGAAGACTGAGTAGTTTCACACGGATCATCTTTGGACTTAAAGTCAGAACACTCTCGCTTTATTTTCCACAACCTTTGATCACTTTTTGCTACTCCTAGTTCCACCTCGCATTACTGTTCTTGTTTTCTAAGAATGGTCTCTTTGACAGATACTTCTGCGAGTCGTGCGTTCGTATAAAACCATCCGAACGACTAGACTATAATATTATTGTGTGTGTTTTTCAAACAATTGTCAACATGACAAAAACAGGAAACGTGATTATTCCAGCCCCTAACATATTACACTCTCCTCATTATCTGTTCATCTACCGCCCTCCCGAATAGAACCTCAAAATATATCACCTTACAGGTGCCACAACTGTCTAATATTAATACCATCCCCTCTCGATTAACACATCTAACTCGAGTCATAGACCTCACAACATTCCTCAAAACTTATAAAACATAATCAAATTGATATGTCCAAATTTATGTAACAAGTAGTCATCTAATGAGTGTCAGAAGTCTACTAATCCCAGAATACAACGCGAACAATCACTCAACAAAGTTAATGTTGATACAACACAAAGACAAAAATAAGTTATATATTTATTTGCTGAGAGGCTTATTACGTGAGGTTAGTAGCCCGCCTACTAGTATTTGAATTTATTAAGTACAAAGATCTGTGATAGACAATACAATAAGTTTAATTATACTAATAAAATATTTCAGTGTAGGTGATATCAAACACTTAGGGCAAATATAATATTAGCATTATTCCACCCTATACACCCTATACGCTAGTTACATTACAATGAATAGTATCAAATATATCACAATCCGTCATCACCTATTCCTAACCCGGTCTTATGTACACCTTACTCTACAATATAGTACTATATCGCTATATTAATATCATGTGAATGTCCAGGTCAGACTGGTGTTCACGTACCTCAATATAGTATACCCTATATGACTACTTATTAGCGTATTTATATATAATGCATACCCCCTCTATACTACGCATACCTCACCGTAGCTAATACGTCACCGCTCGAATATCATTCATTATATATATATTTAATTAGCTTTGAAGGTTATTTTTCCTACTTAAGATTTGAGTTGGTATGCCTGCTCACTACTACTATATCTGCTTATATTTTATATCACTTAACGTCCTTATTTATAGTTTTCGATATTAATTAATATATGCTATGTATATTACTGTATAATGTTTTTATTCAGACGACCTTTGAGTGAGGCTATATAGACTATATAGAGTATATATAAATATCTGTGTATATATATATATAGAGTTATTTTATCTATTCAAATTTTATATATATTAGAATGTAAATGATTTTATCTTTTCGAATATAATATCAATGATTATATTAATATTTAATACTCTATTATAAATACACATACTCGAGTATATACACTTGCTTGTCCTCTAATTCACCTTATACCTGTACTCTCTACTTCCCTGCAGCCATAATATATACACCTCTTAATAATCCTCAATACTAGCCTCGTACTATATACATGTAATAGTACAATTTACCTAAATAGTTGAACCGGGATCAGTAATAAGCATATAGTAGATGTATACTGTAGAATTTAAAAACCGATTGCTATTGAACATATCCCACCCTCATCATTCACTAATACGTATCCAATAGCAATATAACCTACGCCCCTACACATACCCCTTACCTAATACTTAATATATTATACATATAATTAATTCTACTAAAGTAAGAGAACAACCCTTTTCGTGTTGCTCTGTGACATGCAAATGGAAGCTATCCCGATATGATGCATGCCGGTTAGAAGAAAAAATCAATGTATTTAGAGCGGCACCCCTCATGCGACCCTCGAAACAAAAGCCACTAACCAATAGAGCGAAGGCTGGTTCAGTCTATTCATTGACATAAATTGTGGTCGCAGTTTTTTTTTTATCCTGAGTGTTAACGATACTAGTGAGTCTGGTCTGCATATTTTTGCGAGAGATCCAACAGTAAAGGTATAGTGCGAGGAATATTTCTGAGCACACTATAAGCATTTTAGGAATAGAATTCATGCATCTTCAATGTGCTTGTAAGCTTGATTCAGTAGTTGAAGTAGCACTAAAATTTGATTCTTCAAGAATATAGACTATACAGTTAAATTGACATCAAATAAAATAACCAATTCCGTAATTTCATCGGAAGATCCATATACAGTCCTATAAGCTCTTCAGCCAGGCTTTTGTGCACTCCCTGCAGATTTCCTTCCTCCAAACTCAAATCATTTCCAGCTCACCTCCAAACAACTCATTTCTCAAAAACTCTTTACAGTTATTCATATAAACGCACTATCATAAATAAGTTCTAGGATAGTTAAATTTATAAATTCATCAAAATTAATTCACAGTTTGAAAAGAGTTGCACATTTTAGTATAATATATAAATATTTGTACTTTTATTCCACTGAAGGATCATAATCACAAATTAATCAAATATTTTACAATCCCAATTATAAATGTGATTTTTATTTTGAAATTAAAATCATGAATATGAGAATACTAACACTAATAATACATCGTACACCCAAAGTAAATCAAATCACCATGAGCATTTCCGACCCACAACCAAAACGACTAGCTCTAATGATTGAACAAAAAAACAAGACTAGAAACAAGCTCGGATTATATGCTTTGCATGCATAAATTGAAGACTGTTTCGTTTAAGATCGTTTTCGATCCAATTTTTATAACTAAAAGTAAAACTCCAAAAAGATGTTCCCCCAGCGATTTAAAATATTGTCATTCCCATTACCATTGAATTAAGTAATACAGCTAGTACGTATCAAGATTTCAAAAGGTCAAATACTTGAAAAGAGAAACAGCAAATGACCACGCCCCAGGGCCCAACCGGCGAATCAAAACGCCAATAACTCACACACAAATGGGTAAAGTTATTAGAATATAATGAGGAAATATATTATATATACCTATATATATCATAAATTATATATACCTATATATATTGTTATATACATTACTATGTATATGTGACTTTTATAGTCCTAATAATAATAATTTCTCTTCCTTAAAATAATAACCTGACTATATAAGTATATATCGGTATGGTAATGAGTATTATAATCACTCACATAATTAAGAACGTGAGAATATAACAAGCTTACAAAATCACAAAATTATAGGCGATATTGTATGAAAATTAAATAAGATAATTTAATAGATTTTATTAAGTAGTAAATAATATATATATATCATATATAAATATACATTAGAGATCAGGAGTATATTAAAAAATACTATAGGTAAATCAATTGTTATGCCTTATCAAACATAATAATTATATATGCGTAATACCTACCCTCTAAAATCTTATTAATATATAATAGGTATATATTTAATGTGCAATTTTATGCAAGTAGATTATATCATAAAAATAATATATTATACTTTATATTTCTTAGCTTAATACTAACTTAATAATAATATAATATACCTAATATGGCTTTTAATTAATAAAATATATATAGCAATGTCGAACACTCGGAAATTTTTTCTAATAGTAATATGAGGAAAAAGCCAATTTTATGTGAAAAGTGATTTTTTTTATAAATATAACCAGTATATTTAAATTTATAGAAAATAAGTTTTTAATGTAAGTCGTTGACGTGCTGCGTTGTGTAATATGATCTAATAGTTGTTAAAATCATTTATATTGTTTGACTTTACATGATAGATATCGAAGAGGCTAAAGAAAAAATATAATATTAAATGTAGGAACATTATGTAATTAATAATTATTCTAATATAAATATACCTATCTAAACGTTAACTCTTATTATTTCAACATAGCCCAAAAAACTAGAAAGTAATAAGAAGAATATTCTAGAATAAGTGTATTATTTTCAACATTTTGTACCTTCGCCCCCGTCCGTCTTATTTTAGTACGTGTTACCCGTCAAAAAAGAATCGTGTGAGGTTTGTAACATATCGAGTAATAATATACGTAATTAATAATATATATATATATATATATAGAATATATAATATATATATAGTATAATATATGTATAGTAGATATATATATAAGACTATATATATATATTATAATAGATTATAATATATATATATAATAGTAATATATATAGACCTATATAATTAAACAATGGTATATATATTTATATATATAGGTATTTACATATATATATGATTAATTATATGAATATATATAATTAGATAGATATATATATTATATATTATATATATATATATATATAATTATATTATATACTATATATATAATATGATAATATATGTATATTTATTTATGATATATATAATATATAGGTATATTAAATAATATATATATAGGCCAGCATTTCGATTATTTTTGTCCGTCATATGATTATACTTAAAAACTAATTAATGCTACATAGTAAAACGGAATTACATTGCTGAAATGCTGGTCCAAAAATGACCCTAAAATGTAAAAAAAAAAAAAACATGAAAAAAAAAAAATAAAAAAAAAAAAAAAATAAGTAAGGAAAGTATTCTCAAAAAACTACATAGCTAATACAGCGCCCCCATTTTCACTAATTTTGGAGGACTGAAAAATGTTCACATAAGAAAATGGTAAAAATAATTAATTAATAATAAATAATAAATTATTGTTTTAAAATTTTATATATATATATGATATAATGGTTGCCTAGTTAGAGACTTTTATTAGCGTTCTCGATAAAAATATATAAATAGATTTCTATTAAATTTTGCTTATACGGCACACTAGGGCTCGAAGCCTCGACGGAGCTGAACATTAGGGGGGCGACGTTTCCAATTACCCTAGGAGGGCGGAGAACCCCCGCTACACCCAAAAACCAAAGAGCGGGGCGTTCCGGATACCCTCCCGGAGGGGGGAATATAGTCCTTATCCCAGTAGGTCTCCTCCGGAAGCCGAGAAACCCCACACTCCTGCCATCGGTTGCGGTATACCCTTTGGTGGTATCTTTAGTAAAAAAAAAAAAAAATACAACCAAAATTTAAATAGAAAGTCTATTTTATTTTTATCGAGAAACCAATAAAGGTCTCTAAATTTTCCATTCTGTAATTTCATTATTACTATAAATATTAACAATAATTTTATGTATTATTATTTTTACATTTCTTATGTGAAATTTAAAGACATTCCAAAAAATGATATTTCCTTCGCAGGGTAGATAGTTACTAGTTTAATTGAGATATTAATTTTTAAATTTTTTTTTATAGTGAGGTTTATTTGGTTTCTTCTGTTTTGGATTTCTTTCGCTTTTTACATTTCCAGACTCCAATATCTTGGATCATCATTCCAAAGCAATTATTCCGTTATACTTAGCCATAATAGTTTTTACGTATAATATAACGGACAATCGAAATATGCTTGACATAATAATATATATATATATATAATATAGTATATAATTATATATATTATATATACTTATAATATATATAGTATAATATATATATATATATATATTATATTTATAGATATATACATATAATAGTTATATTATATATATATTTATAATAATAGTATTATTTAATTATCATTATTATATATTATATATTATAGATACTATATATATGATCAATACTATGGTTCTGCAAAAATACTCAACAAGAAATAAAAACCGCCATTTTTCCAAGTAACTTTTGTACAAATGAACATGCAATAATATTTGAAGTACATAACACTTCCTGTTCCTTATCTTAATAATATTGCGAATTTATCGGAAATTGAAGCAATTGAAGGAAATTCTCAATACATATTGCTAGAAGTGACATTCACTTACCTTACATCAATCCACAAGCGACACAAATTTCGAAAATACTATCAAGATTGTACACTTGTACGAAGAAATTTATTTACGTATTTTAAACAAATCCTAGTGGAATTTAAATTGTATTGCAAATATTTGAAATATATTATATAGTATATTATATTATATATATTATATTATATATAATGATGACTATATTATATAATATAGTAATATACATGTATAGTATAGATATATATATATATAATATATAGTATTTATATATATAGTTATTATATATAATAATATTATAGTATTATATAGGTTATATATATATATATAATATAGGTATATGATATATATATATATTATAGTTACTTTCTATACTATATGAGTAGTATATATATATCTATGTACGGATTATAACTATAGTATGATATATAGTATATATAATATATATATATATTATATTATATTATAATATAGATATAATATTAATATATTATAGTTATATATATATAATACTATACTAGAATTATTATATAATATAGTATATAAAGAATATATAATATATATAGTTATATATATATATAGTATATATAATATTATAATAGATATATATATATTATTATATATATATAAATATATATATATAATAATTTACATAATATATATATATATATTTTATACTATATATAGTATATGTACACTATATAAACAATAAGTAATTATACATAATATACATTTATATAATTAATACGATTAAGCTAAACTGATCCATATTTTATATAATAACCTACGATAGATACTAAAATATAAATAATATATATATATATAATATAATATATATATATATATATATATAATATATATTATATATATATATATATATGAAATTCGCCACCTCTTTAATTATGCGTGTACTCTTATACTTTATTTTATTTTTTTTATTGTTAGTATTGCAAATTCCGGGTCCCTTTACTTGACCCGGGTCCTGGGACTGCAGCCTCCTATCATCAGCACTGTCATAGGGTACATTTTTATCTTTTAGAGATATTAATATGAAAATATTAAATATTTTATTCATGAAACAAAAATTCGTGAAACTTTAATAAATTTGTTTTAATTATCTAAATTGCAATTACTCTTGATTTCTTTTGCAATCACAAAACATTTTTTTTTAAAAATGTAATTGTTCTATTTCTACGTACAAAGTTAATCAACTAAAAATTATTATCTTACTGGAAGAATTTGTCAGTATATCCGCAACATTCTTCTGTTCGATACCAGGAACCAAAGGAAATTTTCTGTGAATATTGATTGAAGTGGAAATGTCGATTTTTTCAGAATTATCGCTTGGCTGAATGAACCTGCTCAATATACTTGCTCGAGTGGATGTGACTGGTTTCTGTTATGCAACTGGTATTCCTGTGGTATAACTGGTAGTTTTTAGTTTAGATGTTGTTCGGTTTGCATTCCCATGCCCAGGTGGAATCCCAGAGAAGAAAAGATATTGAACGAAAACCAATCTTGATAACTGTATAAAAGACATGCTGACTCTGAAAAATAATATATATATATTATATATAGTAATATATATATATATATACTAATACTGTTATTATAGATATATATAATAATTAGATATATATATAGTAGTAATATATAATTAATAATTATAGATATATATATATATATAGTATATATAAATATGTAAATATATATATATATGATATGAGACTTATTATAATAATAATATAATATAATTAATATAGATTATATTATTTGTTTACATATAATAATATATATATATATATTATATAATATTATATATAATATCATATTATATAATATATATATATTAGTATATATAGAAATTAAGGAGGGTGTGTTATTATTAATATTATCTAATTTTTTAAATGTTCCTTAAAGAAGACAAATACAGAAAATCCTATTTATTGTAGCGTATGTTTATTACGTTAAAATCAAGTTTTTATATTAACGCCATAACTAACTATATTAAATATTAACTATACTGTGATACATATTTTATGTTAAATTACTTTAAATTAAATATATATACTGTCAACTAATTATATACTAATACTATAATATTATTTATTATATATTATATATATATAGTGAATATATAATATTATATAAATACTAATAGATGCAGAGCGCGGTATTGATGGGACTGGAATTCGGGACAACAATCACTGGGAATCTGAAGAGGATCTCTGACACGGGAAACTCCAGACGTGTGTTGGAACGCAAACATGACGCCTGAACCTCGGTATAACTATCGAAGGTTATCCAAAGAGAATACTGAGAATGCACACACAATGAAAATTGTTCCGAGACTAGAGCACACATAAAAAAAATAATAATATTAGAATAGAAAAAATACACAATGAGAGACAATAACACCATGAAAAGAAACACACAAATGTAGAGATTGAGTAACTCGAAAAAAGGATATCACAGATTCACAAAAAAGGAAAGCACCAAGCGTACACAACAGAGCAGTAAAAAAATATGGGACTATTTCACATTAAAAGTCAGGTGCCGGTCTAACGAGTCATGTCGGTCTAAGCTCAAAGATAAGCGTTACAAAATAGGTGAGGGTATAAATTCAAGGTGATCAGTTTTTTTACGTGTATCCATATATCCCTTCTATATACTTATCATTAGGATAAGGTATACTATTATATCAGTAATAATTTTAAGATACGAGTAAGGCATATGGTTACTCGACGAATATTAGTAATCATAAAGTATGTAGTTACCAAACATACAATCAAGTTATGAGCCAATCAAACAATAAAGTTCATGATACGATGATTAGACGGTAGACTGAGGCGACGACAGAAATCATCGCGCTCAAAGTAAAGCACAAGTGAAGCTACATGAAGGTGAATCTACGTGCTTTAATCAAGTAGTCAAAGGAGAGAGCTACTCGCTATAGAGACTGTGCTATAGCCTACAAATATCTCAGACACTATAGTTGGTAGAGGCAATATGATAGAGTATAACACGCACACCGAAGAGTAGAGGTCGAAAGTGAAAAAGATGCCGGTGGTGCCAGCAAGTGCAGACGGAGATACACTTCTGACACACGCTCCGAGCACCTATACTAAGCTGAACGTCAGGTCGAAGCGCGCCGCAACTCTCCTCACACTCAGAGCAACACCAGCGACACGCTGCACACGGCAAATGACCAGTGTGTCACACCTGACCCTGACTAACGGATCATGGGTAGACTGGTGAATGTGCACTATCAAGAGTATATAAAAATACACTCTCGAGATCTGGTTTTGTAGTGTCGTTATTAGTTGGTGCGAGTAGAATAATTCGTATCACAAATATAGAGGTTTATTTAATGTTGTGAAGACACCATGTAAGACATAAGATTGCTAGGATACCGAACGGTGATAATATGAAAGGCTCTCACCCTCGCTCACGACAATTACATAGAGTATTACCCTTACATTAGTGGGATAGAACGCCAGCCAGCTAAGTATCATGCCTGGATGAGTTCGTCTATGTATTATTTAATTACTAATTATGGAATGTTCATAAAGGTGCATTCAACCTGATCATACTCACTAAACTATCGTCACACATGTGAGTAAGCGTCGGTAACTTGATGTGATGCGAGGTTCCTCGTATAGTTGTTGCGACGCACGAGACAGTAGACCATAATAGATAGTTTCTTATTCTCATCCGCTCTTAACGCGCTGAGAGGAAGTCATTCTCTTATAACTCTCTATTCAGAAGGCGTCCATTATGACACTCTGCTGTAACCCAATGAGTCGCTCTTGGAAGTACTGTAGCAGCATGCGTATACGTCACACTGTGTACTTCACTGAATTTTTTGGTAGCGTCTTATAACAGTGAGAGACGTCGTTACTCAACCTGACTGTACGCTCGACCTCACTGTGATCGGATGAGAGCTCCACAAATGTATTCATATAGTACTTAGCGAGGATGGTAATGTATAATGTAAGTTGTAGACTAGTTTAGAGGTAAGATTGAGTCACCTTAGAGGAAGATCGCAGCTGAGAAAAACGTTGAAGATAGCATACAGAGAGAGAAGATTATAGAGTTGCCAAGTGATACCATGCCGAACGCTAAAGTTATGTAGGAGTGAGCGAGCATTGCACTGACTGAACAGAATCGATGTAATAGAGAGTTGATGAGAAGGTTGAGAGATCATCTTATAATAGATATAGTAGAATATAATGATGACCGTCGAGTCACATCTCGTACAGTTGGCGATTCGAAAGAGAAAAAAGTCGAGATGAGAAGTAGTGGAGAGATATGAAGCAACTCCATATGCAATAACTGCAACTAGATATGGTTATTAATAGGATCTGCTCACACAAGATAAGTGTATACTCGAGGAGAGTGAACAGGAAATGGGCGGTGGTCTCTATAGATTAAGAGGAAGATTAGAGAGAATATGTAACTATCACACGAGGTAATGTATTGTATGTATGAGCTATGCTCGTCAGAGTAATAACGCATAGGAATAAAGTGTACAGGAGATCGGATTATAACTTCACGAGACTCTCTAGTGATAAGATGAACATGAGTGATACATATTAGAGAGACAACATATTATTTGCGATCTATTAGCATGATGAGATATATGTAGTACACAAAGGTAGAAGTGTGATAGCTAATATATCATCTGATAATATATTTAAGAAGTAGCATAGCAGAAGTTTACATTGATCGATACAGAATAATGTAATCCAAATGTAAACTAGAAAAAGAAAAAAGTGAGATTAAGAGGGAAGAATAGAAGAATGTGATGGTGTTGTAGAAAAGGCAGGGAGAATACTCTGATTGATAAGGTTGTGACAGGAAGAATCGACGCACGACGAGAACTGCACTTATAGAATTATAAATGGCCTGACGAGTTCATAAATGAGTATCGATCAGTATATGTGCACAAATGCTCAAAGAGAGTATTGAATATATCTGGAGATTGCATTACGTAGAATTGACTTATCTTCAAGAGGACTTGTGATAGAAAAAGATAATAGCTTACGAGAAGCAGAATGAAACATAAATATGAGAATGATTAATCTCTCGACATGGAATATAGAAAATCTCCTAGTATAAGAGTAAAGTATGATAGAATATCTACAGCAATGCCCTCAGAGATACATTAAAAGCGAGAGATGAAGTTAAAGAACAAGAGCGAATGTAAAGTGATATAAAAATCTAGTGTTGTAGTAAAAGATGGGAAAGTTCATGAAGATATCATATCTCTGAATGTATGCAATCCGTAAATCGTAAAGAATCAGTTCGACTCTGACTTCAATACTTAGTTGTTACGCATAGGCGAACTGATAACATAGGAAGAATGAACGATGGTAAGTGCCGAACAAACAGTCGTCGCGATAAAGTAGACTTATACAAAAAGACATAGATAAAGAGATATATCACAAATATATAGTACAGTCAATTAAATCTAATATGAGAGCGAAATACAAATTTGTAATTGTGAATACTAGGATTATCTAACGAATCAAGAAGAGCTGTAGACACCGTAAGTGATAACAGATAGAGAGTATGACATAGATATGTGAGACTAAGGTGGAACATAACAAAGGATATTAACTTACTGATTGATATGTGTCTCATCAAAGAGAAATATGCGGCAGGAAAGGTCAATGGTCAGGAGATATTTGAGGATACGAAAGGTAGTGTAGCGCCACAATTTTATAGCTCACGAATAAGTAGGTATATAAGAATATTTCATATTTAATATTTTAGATACCTGGCTGTGAAACACCGAATTACTCCTTATTAAGATTCATGCTCTACTAAAAGTATCTACACACGCAAATTTTATTAATATAGTTGTATGCCGTATAAAAACATTGAGTTGCAGATCTTCATAACTTTAAGAAGACACCTTTTATCCAGACTCTCAGGAGCGTCATTGAGTGAATAAATGATATCCAATATGTTTTTTATCAGTATTGTAAATAATAGACAAAATGTGGTCATATTTGCTATACATGAGTAGGGTGTGAGGATCCTAATATATGTAAAGCTCACAGTGGTATATTTATAAATGTTATATTATATTAAATATAGTTTTATACACTTCATTATGAGTTGATAACAGAAAATAAAGGTCACTAGTCTATATATAGTATAGCGTATCTATATGATCACTCTCAATCTCACGAACAGATGTTATACATACTCTCATACATTACGTATATTCCCTATAGTGTATAGTACTCTCTTATTGTCACCGTGTGTCAAAAATCATTATCTAGTAATCACTATATTCTCATATCTATATATTCAAAAAATAATTGTATGAAAACATAATTTAGCATAACTATTTAGTGTATGTCATCTAAACAAATATTGTAGAGTAATCTTTTCACTTTTTAATAATAATATGTAGACATCTCAATGTACATGTTGTGTGATATTGCTACTAATATGCTTTTATTTTATATATAAAAAGTCAAACTAATCAATTATAATATATTATTTTTAATTATAGAGATTATGTATTATAATTATAATTTTATTGTTTTTGTTATTCTTAAACTCTATATGTGTATTTACGTTGATGTATTATTAATTATTATCTATTATAATTATTAAATAGATTAATTATTTTAAATAGACATCAAATCATATATATATAACATAAAATTTTATCTTTGAGTGTTTACACTGATACCTTAACAAAGTCAGAAATCAGTATATTATCTAATCAAGAGTGATCAAATAATCAAGTATTATATTTTAACTTTATTGTTTTATCAAAAATGGCAAATTCTTTTGAAAACTCTATAAATGACATCCTCACAATTATAATCTCTAATAGTCATTTAACTTACACTTTGGGATACTAAAATATCCAAAATATCTAAAGCCGAAATGATAATTAGTTTTATCGAATCCAGTAGCTGTTTATCAGTTATGGTCATAAAACATATACTCTCAAGAACTTTTATTTTTGATTAAATGTATGTAAAAAACTTACAAACACAAATATTATAGCTTGATAACTCTGACAAAATAAATAACCATAACATAAAATGTTCAGTAAATCATGTTTATATGCGGGTCCTTCCAGCTCACACGCTATACGACTTACCCTATATACAATATCACATGCAATCTAAATGAGATCTTTATTGATCTATTGATCATCTATTTTTGATCTAGATTATATTTCAAAGTACATATGAATTTCCGCAATAGATCAACTGTTGGATAAGACATATTACAATCAAAAAACTAGGTGTAGGAGTGAGTTTATGGAGGGCTTCCCTATGTTCTTTGATAAACGTTAATAATATTGATTTTAACCTTTGTCCTACATTATCTGGTTTAAATCCTCCTAACATTCATAATGAAGCAGCCTAAGAAATCTGAGTAAATCAGTGATATCGCGTGTGAAACAGTTATGTTAACTTGAAGCATTTGACTGCAAATTTCACGTAAAATAAGTGAGCCACATAAAGGTCCGTATTTTCGTTGAATTTCTTATTTCTGATTGGAATGTAAGATTTTTGTTACCCCTAAATATTTTTGAACTGGTAAAGATAATTACAAGGACTACCAATACCCCTCGCCCTCTCTACATGATCCTCAATGTTACCTTTATACACTTAGTCTATCTATACATATATTGATTTAGAAATATTATATACATCATTTGCACTTACTGTTTATTAAGGTTTTTGTGATTACGTTCCAATTAACGTTAATCAATATATGACACTCTATTGAACTACAATAGTAATATATAAGATTAGAAATTTTGATCTTTACCTGACACTTATATATGTAGAGATTATATACTTATGAAGGTCTCAATGTATGCACAGTTGGTAGATCTACAAATAGCGCGTTCGATACTCGCATTTTCTAAGATATATATTATTTTAGTTATGCATTAATTCATTTTTGATATCAAGGAGCTATTATATATTAATATTTACTATATTACCAAAAAGTAAATATAATATTTGTGTTTTAAATTAAAATGCCTCTGTCTCGGTAAAATTTATGAATTGAATTATATGCCGTTGTCTGTTTATTGTAAAATATTAGGGTGGATTAAGTTTGTGATCTTAAAGCAACTTGTAAGTAGGGTGTATTTTATATTGCATTGATTATGTCAAGCGGTCCAGTCGCAAGGAATATGCATTTAATAATTGTGCGCTCAGTTCAGCCGATGTATATAAGTTGCTAGATAATTAGGTGTCAGGTAACATTTTGTGTTTTAGTGACATTGTGTGTAATGTGTTGTTGTAGTGTGCAGCAAATAATATTTTGTGTGTGTTTATAAATTTTATTGAAAGTTTTAAATTTTTTTAACATATGGTTAAATGTTTGTATTCAACAACTCTTTGATCTTTGTATACAAAGGATTTATTTATTCCACTATATTTGTGCAATCATTGCATTAGAGAAACATGTGATACTATGAAAAGGTACAAGCTGTTTATTTAATTACTTGGTCACATTGACAAATTTCGACGTGTTTGTCTGCTAGAATATCCCTCAAATCTGATAAATTTATCATATTAAGATTTAAGAGGATTACCATTCATAAATTTCATTCTGTGGCTACATATTTTTATTAAATAATTTTATTTATTTATACACTATTAATATTAAACCATAAATCAGGTCTAATTTATGTGGTATATACTATATTTATTTCACAGGAACTCTGTTATATAATTTAATGTATACAGAGTATCAGATTACTATTGTATTAACAGGTTGTTTGCAACTATAATTAGTGTCTTGTCGTTTTTTGTATCACATTGTTTCAGCATAAGTGTGCTGTATACGGCAATGTGTAATGACTATATATATATCAGCTGGACACTCATTCATATGTATTGACAAAGTATTATATCTTCATATGGCGTAAAATATAATTGAATTGTTACGCCTACTTGAAGGTTCCATATATTTGGTGCCGCAATGTAATGTAGATAGATATAGTGGACAGTACCTGACATGCATTGTTATCCTTATGGAGTATAATAAAACCTTAATTTTTTTTTAAAAGCAACCAAATTGCCATTATATATTTTTTTTTATTAAAGTATTTTTAAATTTTATTCCCAGTAGTTTTCTTGAGTGTTTCCAAAGATAATTTATTTCTTTTATTTATTCAAATATCTCTCAGTGATTATTATAGGATCTTAAGTCATGATTTCATGATTCAAAACATTGATCATAAAACAGGTGAATTCTTGATAAGGCATTATTGACTGGACGTTTTCAAGTATTTCAAAGCAACGAACCCACGAGTCAAACCCGTGTGTCACTTGAAGACATCTTCAGGCGTAAGAATAACTCGCTCTTGCAGTGAGGTTATATAGCACAGTATAAATTGCACTGTAGTATTCGCACAGGCCTGTTCAATTTAACACTTCATCTCAACACGCGGATAGGGTCTAGGTACCTAACTGTTGTACGAATCTTAATAGTGTGTATTGAGAATACTTCTATAACAAAAAGTGATTAGTTGACTTTAGTATAATGTGCACTCGAGATTCAATGCTTGTCTACTAATAAAGTTATGTTATTATCTGTCATGAATGAGAAGGTATGACATAATATCAGAATAATATTAATATTTTCAACCAATTCCTGAACTCATCACGAAATGCATTTTCACAGTGCTAAAATACCGCATGCAAATATGCAGAATATCAATACCATAGTTAACAGAGAGTGCCTCCAGTAGCAGAAAGAATTTCAAACGAATAAAATAATTAAGCGTTTAGATGTGCTAAAAAGACTGAACAATGCATGATATACTCGCAACGTGATTATATTCACTAGTTTATAGACTCAGATTAAATGACAATGGTAGAAGCAAAGAAAAGCTCGTAGCCGTATAGGAGTTAATTCTCATCACTCCAACTCATTTAGCTCGTGTGACTACCCATACCCATTCATGATATCGCTATTCGAAGGATGCATAGCCTGGGACAAATACCCGCCACTCTGATTCTTGCCGATATTTTTATTGTTTACTTAACATTCAGCTAGTAGTAGCTGAGGAGATGTTGTTCTTATCGAAACCTTAACCTAACGGAGCAAGAGGACCACATAACTACATCACATATGTATTCAGATGAATCATATAATTTATTTGTGGAAATGATATTGTAATCAAATAATGTGATATGAAAGTAAACATTGTTTAATATGGTTCTCTCTTTTAGCACAGACGAGACAGCAGAAAAATATCCGGGACAGAACAGCTATCAATTTGGTTTCGCATATATCCGATATGTAACGCTTCAATGTTACACATGAAGAAATATATCTAGCTTTACTCCTCTTGAAAAAACTGAAAGCTGAAGATGTATAGCGATAGTAGCTATATTGTCTACTACAAGAGATATATAAATTAAATACATGAGATAAGCATATGAGTTTGATGGGTGCTTCCACAGGACTGACAAAGACTAAGTTATCAAAAGTTAAATATTCACAAAATGTGTTTGAAAGCCAAATATTGTGTTCATTGTTGTTCACATCGTTTAAATTTAGAAGAAACACTGAGCCCGACTGCAGCCCGGGAAGGCACACAGGGAGCGCACATGCATCGTTTCCGACCAGCCCGTTTGCCGCATGTCTACAGAGTCACGTAAACGTTTACAGTCAGGTCGCCCGTCTAAATCCTCGAATTGCGGGAATTAATAAAACGGGCGGGCTGCGGAAGGTACTTTGCTTACAAACAAAAATCTTTTTACAAAAAACATGTGTCGGAAATGGACTGCCAAAAGTTTTTTACTATTCGAGAAAACAAAACAATAATTGGTAGAATACTATATCGGATATTAAATTTGATAGTGCTTGACTCACGGTTGAAAGAACAAGGTATAGAGTATATTGAGTTACAATTGTAAGATTTGATCACACGCAACGGACGCGCACTCGTCCGTCTTCTTCATTG
Source organism: Trachelipus rathkii (assembly GCA_015478945.1). Classification (NCBI taxonomy): domain Eukaryota; kingdom Metazoa; phylum Arthropoda; class Malacostraca; order Isopoda; family Trachelipodidae; genus Trachelipus; species Trachelipus rathkii. Next base: position 6,912 of record JABUQX010022490.1, on the reverse strand, counting down.
GCACTCATAATTTCTCCTGCTTTCTGCAATTGAATTAATGAGTATTTTTCCTTGCTGTTGCTTAGACAATATGGACAAACTCTCTCACACGGGCTTGCCACTGCTAGACTTCTTGGTGGAAACGCAGCTTTATTGTATTAATGACCTAAATTGCTGTTCCAGAGTTTTCGAAATCTGTATGGAATTGTAAAACAATTCTCATAAAACTTTCACGTCGAACGTCACGTCGACACAGAAACTTTGGTGTGTATATGCGCAAAACACTATGGTTTGATAAGTATCAAATCATATAGTTAGAATTTCTTATAATAAGAATTTTTACGTCCAAAATAAAATAGAATATAATCGTTTAAGATTAAATTCATAATAGCTGATCGCAAGAATGTACACGCAAGCGCGACCTAAAACTTGACAGCACAGCCGCCTTTAATCAGCAGCAGCGGACAAAGTAACACTACTATTTCTCATTGTTTTAAAATCATGGCGAAATTATAGTTCATAATATTTGGAGATTCCTTTATACTAGAATATTCTTAAACTAAGTAATAATTGGATTATGTATCATATGTACATGGATAAAAAACTTTTAAAATAATTTTTTAAAAGTGAAATTCTAAATCTCAGTTCTTCAATAGTTACATTAAGAAATTAACAAATTCTAAAAACGTTTGTGAAGACTCTCAATAACCACGTACAGTATTCCAAAAGTGATCCCAGACAACTCAATGGACATCAAAGTCTCCTCGCTGAGGATGTGCACAGCGAATATTGCACATGATTATATACTCTTTTACCTGTTCTCTCATTATCAATTCGATATTCAAATTTTCGGAGCCACAATATAAATCATCTTCTATTCTTTGAGCAATTTTGCAAAACCCAGTTCACTTAAAAAAAGGTATCAATCAGACTCAGAATTTATTAAAAAAAATCGATGGCTCTTGACAAATCTCATTGGTCTACCCTATTGGTGCAGTTAAAGAATCTTGCGTTAAAAATTTCTGGAAGAGACCATTTCACGCATCAAGTGGAGCCGCAAATAGATGAGCAAAATGATTTTGATACAAAATCACATTACTAATTATCATTGGATACTTTTTACCCACAGTGTTGCGACAAAGCTTACCTCTAAAGTATTCTTCTCACATCGATCACCACTACTTGTACAATTGAAGTGTCGTTTGAGTACTATACCACGTGCGAAAACGTCGCTAAGGTCAACTATTTTCAACAAAAGAGTTAAATGCTCGAGAGTGATAATGTTTAACTAAGCGTTTAATTCAGCGGGGAAATATAGATTTTACGTATACAGAACACATCAATGATAAAGTGTAAATATATTATATAGCTGATGTTATTTGATTAAGAAAGAATATAATTTTGTGAGAATTTTATTTATTTTTCAAGATGTTAATAAAGAAAACTATTTTAATGAGATTTATATATATTTCTCTAGTTTAAATATAACTATTATATATGTATAATAAATCTTTTTCGTAAAATTTAATGAACTATTTTAATTTATACTTATTTTTTAAAAATTTTTGTGAAACTTAAAATTTCTATTTGTCGTTGTATATCGATGATGTTACTATAATGTATGTGTTGTTAGAAAAACATGTTACATATTATAAATTTTAGCATTTATTTAGATTATTTTAAGCAGTAAATTCAGTAAATCAGTTAAATATATATACAAATAACCATTATCCCGTTCACTACCTATTATAACCTAACTAATTTGATTCATAGTTTATATTATATATATTTATAGTGAATTTATAATATTAATATACTATAAAGATTGATTCTAATGATATAATTTCAAGTCATATTTTATAATTGGCTAATATATGTTATTATTTATATCAATACTCACCTCAAATAATAGAGACATTAGTAAATTTTCACAAACTTAGTATTCTAAATATATATAAATAATAAAATAAAATAAATATGTTTAATTGAATAAAATATACATAATCACTATTTTCAAAATAATACAATATTCTCTCCCCCTAAATATTTGACTCATAATTCGATTGCGTCAATGTATTATGACATTCTTTAATATAATAGGAATAATATAATTATGGGTATAAATATCTAATACCTATATAAAATATATAATATATATTCTATCTATAATACTTCCTTTATAAGTACTTCATATTAACTGATATCATATTATACTCAAGGCATATATACTATATATATATATATAATTATAATAAATACATATATATATATATAATATATATATAGTATGAAATAATTTTGTGGCGTATGGAAGCAGAGAGGTTGCTAGCCCACTGGATCCATAACGCTATTATTGCCTGGGTTCTCCGGTAAAGATAACGCCAACTTTATTATTCGTGAGCATCATACTCGCTCAGTGCTCTTCAACATCCAAATATCCCTCTATTGAATGTGGTTCTCAAGACAACTCAACAGCGACCATAACACCTTTATATTGGTGACCACCATGAGTGTAGTTAACCATGTGCCGATGGTAGTAGTGCAAATCTGTATTTTACTTAACTGTCACAAGTCTAATCATGATTAAAACACCCCACTAAAATCAAGTTTATTCTCTGGACGCTCTCGTTGCGGTCATTGTCTACGCCTGTACACGTTCTTTTATATATTTGTCCAGGATGTTACCACTGCTCTCTGTAAGCTAGTACAGAGTGGTCGAAGCCTATTCTCGTGGCGCTTAATGTTTGTAAGCAACACACTGGCTCCTCACCTGACATGGTCATCGTGCTGCTACAACCTAAACAAGACGATCCTTCCAGGAGATCGTTGCAGGGCTTGGATATTGTACTAGCTGCCATTGTCACTGGAGACGATTATACTGTAAGAGTTCTGGTGGCAGTAGGATCGCATAGTGTCCTCACTGAATGCGAATCTATCCAGCAGGCCATACACGACAACAGCTCACATATTTATCTCCGAAGCAACAGTTCTCGATCTCATTCCAGACATCCAAACTAATCCTCATACTCTCAAAGGAGTCGTCTCCAAATTACCAAATCTCTACATTTTACACTCCCGATTCTACTTAATATTGACGATTGATTTAATGATGATTTCAAGTTATCATAATATATTTTAATTAATTAATACTATGTTATTTTACAATAATATAATTGATTATATTAATCAGCAAAATTAGGCATATATATAATTATATATATCTCAATACCACACCACCCCACCTACTCACTTTATACTCAAACTAGGACACCGCCCCACTAAAAACATAAATATTGTCAGTGGATATTAATAAGCTTATTACTATGAAAATATATACTATAGTGTATTATTAAAATTATATGTAATAAGGCCTCATTTTATAATTTTAATTTTCTTTTATTTTAATATACAGAATTAATAATTTATCGAGAGCGAATTCGTCGAAGCATTAACTCAGGTTATTTTATTTTCACACACTTTTTACATTTAAGAATCTCACACTAACATTGATTAAATAAAATATTATAATAGTGATTACAATTATTACGTATATAATTCAAGTTAATATTATTATAAATATATATATTGAGAGATAAATATATAAACAATAAATAATATCTCAACCTTATTAGTACTAATTGATACTATGCTATAGACATAATAAATCAAGGTAACTTAAAATTAGAAGTTATCAACTTATCACATAATACTATTGAAAGTCATATATATAATATATATAAGTAGTAGGTACATTACAAATTCATTACTATATAGTACTACATATCAAATAATTAATTATTTATTATTTATTATTATTATTATATTATATTTAGAATATAGTAGTACATAAATCTCAGATATTCTCTATATAAAACTACAATTAGCTTAATCTAGTGATAAAAGTGAGTGAATCATTACATTTGTTGTGAAATTACTGGCTTACAAAAATATTTTACGAGATCACTAGTATAAAATAAAATACACAAAACAACCCAAATATACGATAGATAGCTACAACGACTCACAAACGTAGAACTACTAGACAGACCACTATCTATTGAGATCATTAAGTAAAATTTTCGAGTGTCGTAGAAATGAGATAAAAATAGCTATCAACATAATACAACCTTGGCACATCACTTCTTTATTAATGCGATGTTGAGCGCTGAGATCTCCTGTTGACAATAGCATAAGGAAACAAAGGTTTCGTGATGTTTATTTAGTTATATACATTGAATCATGTATATATTACCTCTTGAGAGTAGTGTGATTTCTAAAAGAACGTGAGAGAGTAAATCAAAGCCATTTCAAAAGCGTCGTGTAAATAATAATTAATTATAGTATTTTTGAAGGGGTGATATATAAACAAATAAACGTATATATAGGTATTAACATAATTACTATATTATAATGAACATCTTGTTGTGACTCTATTGATTCAACAAAGGTATGAAAAGCGATTCATAATACATCTAGTTTATTTCCTCTATTGAGAGAGGTGTACTCAAAAAAGATAATACTGATATGAGATAACAAGCCAATCAAAAAGCTGTGAGTTGAATAAAAGATAATTAAGTTTTTGAAGTATGGAGTAAATAAACAAATAGAATCATAGGGTATCAATTACATGGAAATTCGTTGCTTTGTTCTTAACAAAGGTATTGAATGCGATATTCAATACTCAATCATGTTTAACTATGAAGGGTTATAAATAAGTTTTTTATGCGTATATATTTAATTTAATAACATTTTACGGCAAACTACACGGCATTACATACCACACATATCATAACTCTACATTTATCTATGACATATACCACCACACACACAACAGACGTAATTACACACACAGGCACACAAAATGTAGTGGAGGCTCGAGCCGACTCACGTAGGTGAGAAATCAATAAGAGGGGTGGACAGTTTTTACTCACATACCCCGTAGGGTAATAGGCGGTAGTGAACTACTCCTGCGACACCAATTAATTACCAAGATAACGGGTGTTCTCGTAGAACTCTCCCAGTGAAGTAGGGGGGAAATTTAGTCCACACCCGTGTTCCCCGGTTTATTAAGGTCTAAGGAATAGACCCTGACTCCTGCTCATCTCTCGGTTGCGAGTATATAACCCTTGAGTGAGGTATATCGATTTAGTTAATAAAAAAGCTCAAAATATTTAATAGAAAGTCTATTTATTTTAACGAGTAACAATAAAAGGTCTCTAAATAATCTTTCTACTGAATCTCTCTACTTATATAATTATTATAACAATAATTTTTTTTTTATTTATTTTTTTGTTACATTTTCCTAACTTAATATAAATTATTTTACCTAGGATATCCAGAAGAAATGTTAAATTACCTTTTACCTCTGTGTGAGTGAAGTATTGATTTTTGAAATGATAATATAATGATATATTTATATTATTCAATTTGTAAGATATTTAAATATAAAGATCTTTATTCAATTATATATGTGTTTGTTATATTTTTTTTCTCGATATTTTGTTTTTATCTAACATTTTATATTATCAAGCTCTATCTCAATAGAATATTTTGCACAGGTCATCACACTCATCATTTGATATTTACTCTTTCCCGGTAGCCTGTTGTAGTATTTTTTTAGATATATGATTTTGTGTCTTTATATATATATTTTCTAAGACTCATATATATATTTTTAATTTTATATTATTAATATTTTTATAGTATAATTATTTTATATGTATTCACCCTTAAACACAGCAAGGTACACTCGGTACGCTAATCTACGAGATATATCTAATCCAATATACGCCCATGTCAGAGCTTTATATATAGACTCACCTTAGCGCTTCACTCAGTTTACCGTCGAGCTTCAAGCCTTTACGTACTCCACGGCTTTCGGGTTAGTTACTATAATTAATATATAGTATATAACAATTAGAGTGACTTGACCAGATTATAAAAGTACATCCCTCTTATTGTGATATTTGAGACATATGATTAATTATATATATATATATATATATATATTATATAAGATATATAATAATATATAATAATAATTATATATATTAATTATGTAATATATATTTAATATATTATATAAATATAATATATTAATATTAATATTAATTAATATATATTATTATATTATATATATATTATATATAATATTATATATATATATTATATGATATATTATATATATATAATATATATATATATATATAATTTATATATTATATAATAGATTATTATAATATAGTATATATTATATTATATATATATATATACTCTGAAATCTAACATATATTACTATAGCAATTAATATACAAACGCCTTAAGATAGGTAAGGCGTGAAAAATAAGAATTATACTTATAAACATTAACTATGAAACATTATACTCTAACATAAGTAAGAACAAAAACCAAAATTATAAATATATTTTTAATATCTGAAACACTCGTTGCTACAACTAGTATTCAGTAGAGACTTTTTGAGATGTAATATAAAGGTAGGGAAATTTTCGAGCCTTTTACTACTTAGTTAGATTTGGACGAATTATATCTTATCTTCCTAATACCACCTGTAGATTGTAGTATTGATAATTAATTAGGCGCCTCTATATCATTCGAATATTACGCATGTCTCCTATATAATAATGATTTGAGGTATTGAGAGAAAATTGATATAGCCTCACACTGTAAAGCTTTGTTATGAAGACCAAGATTAAAAATTATATAATTCGATTATTTAAATATAGTTTCTTTATGGATACTTTAATTTTATTAATCTCTATTTGGTGTGCTCTATTAAATATCTAGTTCATTTAATTATCTCTATTGCATATTATCAATTAACTCTTGTTTAGTTCTCAGTCTGAAAGTGTTATTTTCAACGTAAAATATATTTATGTATTTCTCTAAGTTTATTACAAGTAGTATGTATTAATC
>JABUQX010022489.1:10000-24494 GCA_015478945.1 Trachelipus rathkii | reverse complement strand
CGTCAACATTACGATTGGAGCAACTAATTTATTATTTTTTTTTACAAGAACCAATTAACATATTCCATTCCGGACGTACTCCCAACACATCTGAACACACTTGAATTATGTTTCAACCGGACTATAGGTCCTTCATCTTTGTGATTAAACGTTTACACCAGCCTTCGCTCCTTATTTAAGCGAGGTAAACTTCTGAACCACATTATTGTATATCTCCTCTTAGGTCTTCGTCTGTCCAACAGATATGGGATTCTGGTCCATCGCCTGCACTGTGTCCCGTTCTTTCTGGCATACTTGGAATCGAGATGATATGGGCGCTTGTTGGTCAGTGATTGCTTTTCTACCGGATCCTCAACCAATATAATTAGGGAATGACCCTGCGTTTTGTGCTGGGTGTTGGGGGGGGTGGGTTAGTTGAACCGCGTTCGGGGGGCCTTTGCCGACCAAAGGTGTAGAGCTGTAATCAGAGTTGATGGTGGGTGGGGGTGTGAAGTAATGAGCAGGTTATTCGCTTCTGTTCGACTAAATCTTCTCTCTAAGTGTCTGGGGGGCTCATTAATCCAAGTCGAGTCACGTAATTGTTTTCTCTGGCCATTCAGGCTGAGACCAATGCGTAATCTGATGTGTTTTGTTGTAGTGTTATTCATGGTATTCTGCCACAACTCTCATTAACATAGAAATCATATCCAGGATACTCTGTCGACGAGCATTTAAAACTTGCAATTTCGAGCAACACTGGACAATCTAACTGAACAAGTATTATCATTCAGATCATTATTTGCTACAGAGATCGAATTGAAAAAAAAAAAAAATTGAAAAAAAAAAAAAAATTAAAATTTAAATTTGTTTAATGAATGTCTACATCCCTCAACACACTCTTCGTCTGTCCCCGGACTTTATTTGTCCATGAAGTTCTTTCCACCCCTAACTCCTAATGGACTTATCAATATTGTGCTTATGATAAGGATCGGTAAACTTCAGCATGTTACGTGCCCAGCATTCCAGCATGGGCTCAACACAAATAAAACTTCGATCCGAAGGTTTATGTGGTGTACACTTCTAAAATAATTCTACACGCACCATAAGCATCACATCTCGAAACAGAAACCAACGCGACTCGCCAAGGGCTTCGTATGCGAGAATCAGACCCCGCTATTCACAGATATTATATCTTCTTTTCCCCCAAATCCAGTTACCACAAGACTTGGCAAACCTTTACCAGGCTTTTCCTCCGATCCAATGTCTGTGTTATTAGCTCACTATCCCAACATAAACATTCCATTACACACATCCTATATAAAAACTTACACATCATACAAGATAGCAAAACTGTGCGAGCTTACTGGATGTCCAAGTAGAATCATCGAGGTGGTGGTTACCGATCTTATTCTAACATACTCACACCATTCGAGAAGAGCTAACACACTCAATCAGAAAACCATACTCTATTGACATTTATTTAGTGTTTACAATCTCCAAGAAGTTACCGCAAACACCTTCAATCCAAGTTTATCACTGGAAATAGACCCACACTAGAAAAACAGAGAAAGCTCGATCACAAAATTCAGACCAAATTAAAGACTCACCATAGCAACAGAATAAAAACAATTCTAATAAACACGAACTCAGAACAAAAATTGCCACAGTGACACTCAAACTCCCTAAACCTCTACTAAATAATAAGAACCAGCTAAACAAAAATCACCATTTCACACATGCCAACCCTGACCAACCCCACTCGTCAACAATACAAGTAGATATCTTTTAGCCCTAACATAATCAAGACAGGCTTATGAATGTGCACCATTACTTCTAAATTAGTAACACAGACAGCATCATTCCACCAATGACTTAAACAACTAAACGACTTAAAAATTTAAATCAGAGTGTGTGTGTGTGTGCGGGTTAGGACCTCAACCATAAAAAAAAAAAACTCCATTATTAGTGTTAGCGAGTTACTAATCACAAAATCGTACACAGCTTAAAACCAATATAGTCGATAACTGAAGGAAAAGAAGAATTGAGGAAGAAGATGATGTTCGAAGTTGGTTTCCATGAAGGAAGTTGAAATAAGAGAGGCTACCTGCGTTTTCTTGTATTATTCTTTTAGTTAGTGTTTTGTGACGGCGAGGCAAGTGCGATAGTGTGCTCTCGGTGTTTGGGGTTTGGTTGAGTGATGTCATTATTCGTATTTATTTCATGTTCGGTTCTATTATGTTTTTATATTCCGCTTTAGGAGTATTCTATTACAGAATATATAAGCTTTGACTTAACAAGGGTCTATAGAAATTTGTAGAGGTTTTGTAGATGTTTTTAGAATTTCTGATGAAATTAGGGAACAAGGAAAGAGAAGAGAACGGTCAATCGTGTTGTATGGAATTATTTTAACTGAACTGAGAGAAGGGTTGACTTGGCTTGATTTAGTTACGAGGGGACTTCAATCCAAGAATTCCATTCGAGACTGTGTTTATGACTAATATCGGCCAGTACTCTGTAGAGTATTCATCTTATCTTTCGTCGTTAATATATAAGCTTTTCCGTTAGGTTACTGATTCGTACTACTAGAGAGTATCTTTTCTTTCACTTACTTGTTCTTCTTAAAGAAGTTCGACCATCTCTATAATTTTTGGAAAGCTTTCTCGGAACCGGTGTTGGACGTGGTTTTTTTATGTTGTTGTTATAACTACTCTTTGCTCCTCTATATCATATTATTAATCTTAGCTTACACACACATATGCCCCACATAACTAAAAGCCGAACAAGCACAACAATAAACCGCATCATGACAGACCCATCTTCATTACTATCTACAATATTCTTAAATTTGTTAGAAACGGGGAATAAATTCTTGATCTCAGAAACGCGGGGGGGTGGGGTATTGAAAACGATACCCCCGCTTCGTCTCCCCCATCGGCCCATCGGTAGCACCCCTAAAGGATGAAATACTACCATTTAGGGGGGGCTCGTCTGATCACTACGGCCCGTAAAGTAGCCGTTAACACTTTATGATCCAGGCGGGTGTGCCGTAAACTAGCCTCTATTTATTGGCAAGACTGGTGTAGGTTAGCTGCCGAAACATTATATATATTATATATATATATATATATATATATTATTATATAGATATTATTACATTATATATTATATATATAGGTTATGAGTATAATATATATATATATAACCTAAATGATATATATATTATCTAGTATATATATCACGAGAAAAATTTTTAACTAAAATGTGACAAACTCTTTTTGGACTAAATCAACGTACATTGATACCCTTGCTACTGTTACATGTATGACAAAAAAGCTAAACAATGCTAAAAAAATAGCAAACTGCAATCGTTTTTGCATATATGAACAAATCAGTTTACAATCATTTCTAACTTACTCTGACAACTCCACTTAACCATAACCGACCGAATACCAAAGTTTGACACCATACTGCGAATCCGATGTTCGGTTGTAACGAGTTGTTGCCAAATCAAATATGCGAACTTATAGCATTGAGGGTACGGTATACATAGATATTTTATTAAAAAAAAATCAAATGCCAATATTGAATTGAAAAAGGACACACTTATAAGCCATAAAAGCACAGTTAAATTTTGCCACTAACCATTCTAGCAAATAATGAATAAGGATAAAAGCCAAAGATGTAATCTCGAAGTGTGACTAAATTTCCTTGAATGTACTATACCTTCTGCAAACAGTGCACCAATTTGGGCGATCACTGTTTTGTATATTTAATTAATTCAGGATCTAAAATACAAATAAATCGATTCTCAAAACTTAACTCGATTTAAGTATTCTACAATATCAATGTATTGTTAAACCCCATAAAATATTCGAGTGGACTTAGTTTTTTATTTTTGTAAAGAGCTGCCGAAATGTAAAATTAAGGCTATATATATTAAAATGTTATATATCTAGTAGTATATATTTATATGATATATTTATATATAATATAATACATTATTATAATATACAATGAAAATAATAAACAAATTTATATATATTATATTAATTATATATATATATAGTATAGTTAGTTAATTTTACCACGACAACGAGGGGAAAGGTATACTATTTTATGTTTCTTCCGACAGTTGGCCCAATGCAAGTGGAAGGTGCCAAGTAAAGTATATCAGATTGATAGTAACCCCGGCCTCAGTCTGAACCAAGTCAGATATTCCAGCATCCAATGGGCATGGCATCAAGCGTTCTGGACTCACGGAACGTACTAACTGTGCGTGAGCGGCGATAGGAATGAAGGTGTCTGTATGTGTAATTAAAGGTAATGTACCGGTTTGTAATGTTGTTGGCTATAGAAGAGTGATTGGTGAGAGGTCATTGGAGATTGTGAATAATTGGGAGTAGCCGGATAGGTGATAGCGAGATACCGAGAGTATCCGAGCTGGAAAGTTTAACCGGATCATCCGGCCGGATATCGGACTAAGTGATTAGCGGATGCCGGATACCGGGATATCGGCAGTCTGATTTATTAGGTCGGGGCGGGTGAGCTAGATAAAAAAAAAATTACTGGTTTTGAAGCGAAAAAGTACTGCCAAGTTTAACTCAGATCAACTTTAAACTCTCCATTCAGTGCTATGATTAAAAATATATAAATTTCGTAGTATAATAATCTGATGTTATGAAATTCACACAATTTAACATTCTGATTTAAGCAGTTTTTGCGATTTTGTTTTCACTTCTTTCTTAACTTTAGTGTTTTTAAATTGAAAAATTTTATATATACACAATGAGCACGAGATTTATCATTATTATTTTTTCGGAGTCTTTTGTTAGAACTAAATAACAGCGCACAGTTGAGTAGTTTGTTAGCCCCGTCTATACCAACTCGTCCATTACGACTATAAACATTTGATTTTGTGACTCCATAAAAAAACCGATGTTCCATCAAGTGCAGCTCTCCTACAAGCGTCCTGCGTGGTGTACACCCAATAACATTGAGAGCCCTTTTGACACATTTTCACTCTCCCCCAGACAACTTACTACATTACTATAGTAGATGGCGGACTTAGGAATAGGAATTTAAATGGAAATAAAGGCATTTTGGGGATACCAGTCCCAACGCCTCCGTCTTTTATGGTTAATAGGAGATCAAATATATCTCTAGTTACTTATTATTATACTAGTACGCACTGCGCTATTGATAACGCTCCATTGAACATGATTATTATCTTAAGGAATTATGTAAATAATAGCGAACATATTTATGATCATGATACATACTCTCAGGAGTTTATAATACATAACAAAAGGCAGTTACTTATATCCTCTACTCGAACATAAACAGTATTTTTCAGTGGGAGACATCTCTAACTAAAATGAATATATTAATAATAACCGAAAATAATATACATATGTATTTCTTCATCCTTTGAGCCATCAGTCAAAGAAAGCTTTTCCTTAAAATGCATGCACCACAATCTACAGCAATTTCTTTGTAAAAATCAGTAGTTTTGGGACGCATTTCTCACACATCACAGGCTCACGACTTGGCCTCCCGTCCAAACCTCCAAACACCTCGCCGCCCACAGATATACACCACGAATGGGGTGTAATTGCAGATCCGCAAAGCAACCTTACAAATCATTTCTATTTTATATTTACTTATATAATTCTCACTTAACTTAAGTTATTAAAAATATTTGGATTGAAAAACTTGCACCATACACTATAACTATATCCTTTTCCTCGCGCATTTAGCTAATTTTTCAAATATATTCTATCAATACAACCACTACGTAATTTCCTTGACAAAAAAACAGCTTAGTTTTACATAGCTCAAAAAGTCCAACCAAAAAAAAATTCTCTAACTACTTACAAAAACTTGAAATAATAAATAACTCACTACGAGGCGTAGGAAAACACAAATTCCAATTCATATTACACAGATCATTGGCACATGTCGATATCAAGACACCCAGGGAATTCAAGACTCGCCCACAATAAAACAAAGATGAGCCAGCCTCCAAAGCACAGCATTAAACTGAATGTGCTTAAAACTGCCTGCACACGCGCTAAATTTATCAATCGTTATCACCAAATTTTCTTGGGCCCCACCACAATAGGGGTGGTCCCGATTTGCCACCCCTTTTTCAAAACTTGGAGTTTATTTCTAATATATTTAATCTTTTTATTTTTAACACACCTTTAAATAATATGAGCTTCACTGATTTATACATAATATTATAGAAATTATTACAATATATTATTTTTTTGTTGCGATGCTTGTTTGAAATGACCTACTAGCTCGGCAGGGCTCTGTGTCTGCATCTGTTCTCAAATCGAATACTCATTATTAAAAAGAACACAACATTCCACAAATCATGAGGAAAAGAGATTAGGTATCTCTAAGAATAAAGGCTTGAAATAAGTGCAAGGTGATAACGAGGACGAATAGCTGCTCTCCGTCTACTACCTCCGTATCACTTTATACATTCCAAGAACACTAAAAATCCTTGTCCAAAATAAAGGCGTGACCGCCACCCTACCGGATACTATGCACTAGCCGGCTTACCAATTTTAATCAACAAGCCCTCAGCTCCAGAAACAGTACCACCTTGTTGAGTAGGATAAGTAATGCGTTTAATGGTGATAACCCTTAATTTTATTTTGTATTAACTTTTAATCTTTCAAAGTAAATGAAAAGCCTAATTTATTATATATATGGCTAAATATAATTTGAAGTAATTGTGAGTATAAAAATATCATCTATTCATCGGTTTGATTTCTGCATATTATATATATACTACTCAGCTACCCTCTAGTGCCCTGGACATAGAAAATAAATTATATATTTTTTACTATAATCTTTTCTCATTCTATTGTTCTTCAACTTTTGCTATTTCCTCTGTTTCCTAGGTTAACATTATCCTATCTTATCCCGACGTTTTGCATATCACTATATATATAATATCCCATCAGCTCATATATGGCAGTTCTGTGGCCATCTTGATCTTCTTCCTCGGAATCTTATCTCTTCCTTGATCTACCTGGCAATCTCAGAATAAACCTCTTGTATATACATGAAATAAACTTCTATTTCAATATTTTTCTTTTTTCGGTTCTTTAAGTTGCATTCACCGGAGTCTTATTTTGTTTTTTTCATAGATAATATCTATATTTTATTTCAAGTGTTTTTTGTCAGAGATATTGAATAAGCCACCTGAAGATAAGTTTTTTCATTAATTCCCTATACACTTAAAAATTTAGTGAAATCTGGCGATGTTTATTATTTATTTTTATTCTAATCATACATTGGAGCGTGCAAAGAAGGATATCTATTACTATCTCGTTTACGTATAGTCAAACAACATTAACAAAGTGCTTAATATATACATCTCCAAGGTCACTTAAATGCCCCACCCTACAACATTAATATCAGATCTTTATTTTTTACATCACAATCTATAACTCTATATGATCATCACTTATTTAGGACGTTTTTAACATTCTTCCGATTTTTCCTTAAGTTACAGCACCGTATCTACTCACTGTTTTGAATACTTGTAGCATTAGGTGTAGAATGCTTTATATACAAACGGATTAAAATCTGCCCACTTTGGCTCAACTCATTTTATGCTTGCGAGAGTGTCTCAACAAAATTACAAAACCACTTCCCCGAAACACTATACAATAACTTTTATCTAACGATAGTTTAAAACCAACCACTGCTCTTAATTATAGGCACCTCATAAAAACAACCCATAAACCATTAATCTCATACACAAACCACAGTGAGCCCATATACAGTCTCTTCTCCCTACTATGTTGCGCACCAATGCATCGCACATGCTATATTCCTAATCTCATATCGTACTTCGCTAAGACAAGGCTACATCACAGCGTATCTCATCAGCTCGCATCATTCACTATACTATAATAAAACATACATTTACAATTCCGTCCATTAAATTTATTAACACCAATATATCATACTTACACGATTTAGAAAACAACACACTCAATAAATCCTCTCTAAATAACTAAGAAGAATAGTCTTAATATGATTGAATTCATTATATATCTATTTGTTGTTAATCAGCATTCCTTTGCCTCGATGCTGCATGTGCCAGGCTGCATCTCTGTGCTTGGAACAGTCGCTTTGACATGCCCTCACTTGCCTCAAAATATATGCACAATGATAAAGGTAAATTTATCACCTTACACTTTGCCATATTGGCCAACGACAGTCAAAAACACAAGCAAATACTCCACACCCAGCGAACCCACAACGCATTGTCCCCACGCAGTGAAGGTCGAATTCATTACTACTTCTCCCTTTTAAAGTAACATGATTCACTATATGCACAACATTTCTCCAACATTATGCTTCCCGAAGTAGAATAAATACAACAGGCAAAATACTTATCTCCGGTATGGCTCGATCCTCACATATGAAACCAATTAATGTGATGGAAAGAGCTCACGTAAATAAGCTACTTAAAGTTATTAATATTTGATGATTTATTTTCCGTAATGTACATGCGTTACCCTAATTCTACGGTATTCAACGGCGCAATAACCCTGCTTACAGAACACCACACTACTTAATACAACCGCATACTTTTTAACACTATTA
Organism: Trachelipus rathkii; assembly: GCA_015478945.1. Taxonomy (NCBI): domain Eukaryota; kingdom Metazoa; phylum Arthropoda; class Malacostraca; order Isopoda; family Trachelipodidae; genus Trachelipus; species Trachelipus rathkii. Next base: position 15,881 of record JABUQX010022489.1, on the reverse strand, counting down.
TTGTCGAAATATTGTATCTAAATATAACTTATATTCGAGCACTACTCCATTCCTATATTTCAATAAAATTCATGTACCTCGGCGTTAGTGATTGTACAATAATTTGTAATGTTCATCACTATGTACGTGTTTGCTCCACCATGACTACTCTAATTCTTTCAAAACCCTAGGAAACCGCCATATGCGAAGCAAGACATCAATCTTGCTGACGCCTCAAAGCTAAAAAACAATAAATAAATAACAAAACAAAGAACCTAATAAAGATATGAAACAGTGCATGACTATTAAAAAATATATAAGATGGCAAGTATAAATTGTGTAAAAAATAAATAAATATATATTAATAGGCTTTATGCGTTATAAGCTGTTTTATTTAATCCAAAAATATATTCCAGCTGACCTACGAACTGCAACGCTTATTTGCGTCCTATCCTCCCCATTCACATCTTAATCTGCGCACCTCATAAATGTGACAGACGAATGTTTTTACTCTTTAAAAAGTTTGTCTAAATAAATAAGAAGTCTCACCATCTTGTGGCGATTTTTTACTTATTTACCGCTGAATTAAATATTTTTATTGAATACATATGCCAGCGGGAAACTTTATGAAATCTTTAGCTTAGAATAACATGTTTAAATCTATATTAAATATCGATAAATTTGTTTTTAGCGCATATTGATTGATTTTTATTATTGATTTACTTTATTTAATTGTTGGTATTTTTGTGTCTCCACTTTACAGTTATTTTTTATTCTCTTCTCCTTTTTGGTAAATACATGTTTAATTGAAATTTGTATACGTTGTAAAACATAAATAAAGAAGGAATGTTCTTACACTTTTTTCTTATTTTTTTTTCTATTTTGGTCTTCTATCATTCCATTCTTCCAATCTATCAGTTATTCCTAAACACAAGCTCGTGACGCAACCTAGCATAGCATTTTCAAATAACTTATTTCTGAAGATGCCATCTACAGTTTTTTTATACAAATCGCTCAGCGATTATACATTACTTAGTTTTTTTTAACCATATTAATTTTGCAATCGGTTGAAACCATCCTATACTCTCTACCACTTTAGTACTCGTATACATTATCTTACTTTCATTCTTGATTACTGAATTCATGACCTTTGGCCTAATAATAAACAGACACAAATAACAGCATCATTCATTTTCTTTTCCTTACTGTAATATTGTAAATATCTCTTATTAAATATAGACTTAACGAATGCACTACAACTACTACCTCACTATAGTGAAGTAGTCTTTGTGTACTCAAATCCTCACTTCTCAGCCTATTCCATACAAAACTACTCCTACAAATATCATCATATAACTGTAATAGATCCTTTAATAAGTACTATATAATTTTACAAAATATAACTCATGTACTCTAGCCTACTCTATCTTCAAACGCGCTATAAAGCCAGCCGTGCAATACCACTGTCTTACGCCCTTTTTATTTTTTTTCCGCTCACAAATCAATATTATATAGCGCAACTTCCGTAGGCATCACAAAGCAACAAATATACTAACAGACTCTACTATTAAATAATCCAATAAAAACCTACCTCATAATATATATATCATATAATTCTATAATACATACAATAAGGTATAGAAAAAAACCTTATTGGATAATCCCATATCTCAATACATACTAATATTTTTTAATTATTAATAAAACACATCTAACATAACTTTCTACAATATAACACAGAAGAGGGCAATTTTTCTTCTTGATATATATAATGTGATGTTGTGATCCTTAAATATGTATGTAGCGATGAACACCATGCGGTTACATGAAATCAAAAATACACAACAAAAGCACCTGACGAAGCCTTTGAGAGGAATTACACTCCCGCACATTACAAGAACTACGTTTGTCCCATTATTTTTATATTTACGCTGCATTTCACACCAGTTTCAAGACAAAACATTTATCAGTCCATCTGCTCTACGCTCTCAGGCTCTAGGCCTTTACTCATCTTGGGCGACACTACCCTCGTGACCTTCAGAAATAAGAATACAAACCAGATAGTTGTATCATAGACTGGTGCAACCCACCTCTTGTTAGTTGTCTTAAAGAGTTTTGGCCACCACTTATCTCATGAGCACGAATGAACGTCAAACACAACTATACTTATAAAATGCTGCCATCGGCAGGTGAGCGGGACATTCAGGCACGGGGTAACTTTCGGTCATCACAATCAACTAAGAGCTGCATTTTGTAATCGCTGCACTCAGTCTTGTTGGCGTGCAGTTCTTATCGCAACTTGCCTACTGTAGATCAATGGTTAATCGTCCAAATGGAGCGTCAATCGTGAAAAATCAAGTTTTCGGTACAATACGCCTCTGAAGAAAGAGACCCAAAGGATTTAGCTAGTGATCACATCATTTTAAGGAGCAGAGGAGCAATTGGGGGTCGGGCAGGGCCTGAATATAAAGCAAAGAAGATTTTGAAAAGACCTAAGATGCTATCTGCTACTTTGATAAGTATTTTTAACAGCTCGTACTGAGAAATATTGCTTGACTAGTTCTACGCTATACAGATTTACTAGTTAATTTTAATAGTGTGGCTGAGTTTGCGATGCCATCCACGTTCGAACAGTCGTTCGTCGGTGTTACCAATTAAGGGGCCCACATATTGCAACCTACTCACCGATTAACTCGTCTAGTATTAGATGACATTATATGCATAATAGTTAAGATCTTGACAGTTTTACAAACGCTTACAAGGTCGCATTCAATTATGACTCAAGAACTAAAGCTACTCTTATTGACACATACAAAATCAATAGTCCGTCAATGCGGTCAAGTAATATCATGGTAAGGGCTAAAGAATATGCTTAATACATGTAGTAGTGATCATTTTCTAGAGAATAAATCGATCATGTCAGTGATTGGGCACATTTTACCTCACTGGATCATTATATATATATATTATATAGTCAATAAGTACTTATAACAGATAACCGCCTAATTGTAACGTACATTTTGTAGCGATGATAATTCCAAGAAGTATTAATAATTGCTTCGAAATAACTTCAAAACCTTTTGATAGACACCTACTTGCACCTCACACCGACTTCGGTTTCCTATTTTTTGTGTGTAATTGTTGAGAAATATCTTATGCATTTGGCTCGCACCGCTGGGCGTGGCCCAGACGAGTTCGTAGAATGCACCGTAGTGAAGTTTGCCATTTCTGATGGTCCGTTATAAGCCGAGTTTATTGTGGTGCTGGCGGATCAATCGGGCCGTATTTTTCCAAAATTTGAGCCGGTCAGCAGTTACTGTGAAATGGTGTTCGCGTATTCGTAGAGATGGGATAAGCGACTTTTATGGCACCCGCGAATTGGAAGGTATGCGATAGGTTTTGATTACGATAGTTAATCAGGTAATGTTATTCACATAAGTCGTGGGCAAAAGAGGCGCGATCACTTTGAGCTCGAGCCTGAGGCCTTGGAGCACGATGCCCCACAGCTTTTTTATCTATTTTTTTATTGCGGATTGTTAAAACTTCACATGTTGGAACAAGTACTATAAGATGATTCTAGAGCGGTTGCAAATCGCACAATTCAATGGCCGTGTTATCTTCACGTGGTGGCGATGTCAATTGGGCGAGTGACACATTACGTACAGGGATTAGGACGTAATCCAAAGCGTTATGTCTTATGGACACCTGCGTTGGGTGTATGGATTTTCTTGTCCTTTGTCGGTGAGTGCGGATTAATTATTGCAATATCGCAATAACTATAAAGGGTCTAACCGTAGTTTTTGGCGAATGACTTTAAGTCTGATAAGCCTTTTTTATCGATTTACAACCAATCTTACTCAATAAGATAAAGTACTCAATATGCCCATAACATTTTTTTTTTCAAAGGATGAGATAATTATAATGTCATGGGTCAAATGAAACTAAATCAAAACAATATACAGATCGGCAATTTTCCGACCAATTTCACTATGTGAAAATAAGATCCTTTACCCCAAATGAATCCTTCACTTATTGAAATGCACTGCTGCAACGCATCGAAAAAGAGAATGAATCATATGTTATTGTACTTTTAGTCACTAGTTCCCCATTATTAACCAAATATCATTTGGCCTGCGTCAAACTGGAGCAAGTCAGTTGTTCGGAATTTCTCAATCAGGATTAGAATAATTTATTGATTAGATGGAACACGCCGGTGCAGAAAAATGTCCATCACAATCTGATGGCAATAACCACCTAGTCGCCCATGCATTGGGGAAATGAATGTGTAAAGTTTAGACCGGCGTCCAATCCAGCAACAAGTGCTGCTCCTGAAGGGGGGAGGGGAAAAAATAATATACCTGAGATTATATACCCTATACTAGAGGTCGCGCAGGCCATTTGGCCCGTATAATATATTATTTAGTTATCTACATACATATAAATATTATTGAATACGACTATTACCACTATTATTTAATAATAAAAAAAAAATGGCACAATAATATATCCATATATATTTGTGTATATTATATTACAAAATTACTAAACATATACATAATAAAATTTTAAACCACCCTAATATATATCTCAATAGTATAGAGTGGACGTATTTACCGCAATTTAATAATAGTCTATACGCAATTCTATAACGCTCTCAAGTATACAAATAAAATTATAGTGTTAGGAGAATATTGAGTGGATATATTATACAGTAATTTGAAAAAATGTTTATATATATTGTTGTAGAATTGTACAGTTATATTAGCGGTGATTTAAATGCCTTATCTTCCGCACGTTATAGATTAGTAATAACAATAACCAAAATAAAATTGTTATATAAAATAAATACGTCAAAACAAATCAATTTACTCATATTATGATTCAAGTTGGGCGCCTTTTTGGTGGCGTAGGCCTAGAGGGTAAGGGCAAACGCAACTACTGCACTTTTTAGTTGAGGACTCCAAAAGAATATTAAAAGAGACAGCTGACCAAAAATATTAATAGCTCCACACAATTTTAACACGTTGGCCATATCTTTGATACGTTTAGCTAGGGAACACCTGAAAATCGTTGATGGAAGACACAATTGTTATAAAGTACTTATTTATTTCTCGGAGCTTGAGTTCCTCTGAAGGAAAACACAATCTTTAAAGAGAACTCATTAAATTTCCAGAGTCTGAGTTCTGTTGAAGGGAGACTTAATCGTTAAAGAGAACTCAGAAATTCCCGGAGCTTGAGTTCCGTTAAAGGAAGACACAATGCTAAGGAGAACTTTTGATTCCCGGAGCTTGAGTTCTGTTGAAGGGAAACACGATCGTTAAAGAGAACTCTTTCACTTCCAGAGCTTGAGTTCCGTTGAAGAGAGACACAATCGTTAATGAGAACTCTTTCAATTCCCGGAGCTTGGCTTCTGTTGACAGGAGACACAATCGTTAAGAGAACTCATTCACTTCCCGGAGCTTGAATTCCGTTGAAGTGAGACACAATCGTTAAATAAAAATATCTCAATAATAGCTCTTGAGTTCTGTTGAATGGAGGCACAATTAAAAAATTAAATTAAATTAAATTAAAAAGAATTCCCGGAGCTTGAGTTACGTTGAAGGGAAACACAATCATTATAGAGTACTTATTTTATTCTCGGAACTTGAGTTCCGTTGGTGGGGAACACAATCGTTAAAGAGAACTCAGAAATTCCCGGAGCTTAAGTTCCGTTGAAGGGAGACACAATTGTTAAAGAAAACTCAGAAATTCCAGGAGCTTCTCTTCTGTTGAATGGGGACACAGTAGCTAAAGAGAACTCATTCCGTTCCCGGAGCTTGAGTTCGCTTGAAGGGAGACACAATAGCTAAGAAGAACTTTTTTAATTCCTTGAGCTTAATTAAGTTCAGTTGAAGGGCAACAC